>SNQJ01S0019545.1:45927-56907 GCA_010110895.2 Picea sitchensis
GGTTCAAGCAATGTAATGGGATATGAAGAAAAATATTGTATTTGGAACGGTAGCTCAATAGGAGGAAGCCTCCTCGAAGAGGCAAGTGAACATGAAAGGATCCCTTCCATAATATGATCCCTTGTATGGTGTTTCCCTACCCCAAGGGTTTTGATATAATAAAGTGGTAGTTTTCTATATTGTTCATGTATATCTACTGTGGTGGTTTTGTATTCAGGTCTTTGGAACTTAACAAGTGGTATCATAACACTTTCCTTGGCAGGAAACGTGGGCAAATAATTTTATATTTTGCATATTTATTTTTTCGAAAAAAAAGAGGCCCGCGACATTATAGATGTTTTATGTATGTTTTGGTGAAAAAATTGAAAGAATTGGTTGTAGATATGAGTTCCTCTAAAAAGAACACCCAAGTTAAAAAAAAATCGTTTGAAACGGAGGCCAGGAAGTCAAGTTATTTGCATTTTAAAATCTGCAATTTTCAGGATTGTTTTTTTCGCGGACGACCGCATGATTTTTCTGATTTTTGTAGCATCTGAGGATGAATTTTTCAAAAACAATTGTAGATCTGAGTTCCTCTCACAATTTCACCCAATTTCATAAAACAAATCGTCCAAATCGAAGCTTTGGAGGTGAAGATATTGCTGATTTAAAATCAGCTATTTTTTGGTTTTTCGTGACGACGGCGGGACTGCAGAGTTCATAACTTTTCATAGAGTGCTCAGATTGTTACCAGATCAATGTCATTGAATGAATTATTTTAAGAGCTTTCATTTGGTATATTTTATGTGGTGTTTCCAATGGCTATTTCCTCTTAAACCCTCGAAGAAATTCTACAGATCACTGAAGCATTCAAAGCCCAATTGTATGACACATTGCATGACCTTGCAGATGGCCTCAATGATAGTTTTCGTAGTATTGAAGATTCATTGGATAAAATGCAAGAGAGATTTATTATGGTGGACATCATGGATGAATATAATCAAGAAATATATGCTTGGTATGATTTTGAGGCTGATTATGATGATTGGTATATGGATAGTTGTCATTTATGGGATGACAACCACTTCAATCTTTTATTTGATGACTCTACTCCACCTTCTGTAGAGCACATCAATGTGACACATCAGGAGCTAGTTATGATTACCAATGTCCAACCTGCATATTCTACAACAATATTGTTCCTTCCAGATTCAGCTTTAACCCTTTCCCACTATGTGGATGGATATTCTTATTTGGATCCACATGATAGGTGTCTGTATTAGGAGCATCATTTTCAGTTGCTTATTAGGTGCCGATATCTTTCGTGTGGAGTTCACATGATAAATTGGACATGGGACCTTGGTTTACAATGACGGTTGGACTACTTATGCATGGTGGCTTACATTTCTCAATGAGACCCTAGTTCTCTAGTCTACTTAGACACTATGGTCCACACTTATCCATGGGAACCTGGTTCTCTAGTCTACTTCAACACTATGGTCCACACTTATCCATGGGACCCTGGTATATGGTTGTACATCAAGCGTTGAGGACAACGCTTTCATAAGGGAGATGTAATGTTAGGTAGCTAGAGAGGTAGTGGGGGGGCCCAGAGGGCCCATAATGATAATAATGGAGGCCATTCAATGTAAGGTGGACTAGGTCCACTATATTATTAAATAAGGCCCACTATGATAGTTAGATATAATAAATGGGTAGTTAGATATAATAAATGTAAGAGGACTTCTCGGAAGGTTCTACTTCTAGAAGATTCCTCCTCTAGAATGTTCTTAGGTGATGGTAGCACAATATACAGGGGTTCAAGCAATGTGATGGGATATGAAGAGAAGTATTGTGTTTGGAGTTGAAGCTCATTAGGAGGTTGCCTCCTCGAAGAGACAAGTGAACATGAGAGGATCCCTTCCATAATAGGATCCATTGTATGGTGTTGCTCTACCTCAAGGGTTTTGATATAATAAAGTGATGGTTTTATATATTGTTCTATGAATTTTTGTAGTGTTTCTGTATGCAAGTATTGGGTTCTTAACACTATCCCACTTCCCTCTAGGGATCCAACACATGTTGGATAGGAAATATCTTTGTTGGGGACACCGAGAATCTATAGTTGCAACAAGAATTCTCACTGCTGCAACATGAATTCTCATAGCAACAAATTACTTGCTCCCTTTGACAATTTCTTGCATAGAATCTCACTCACATGCCTACAACATATTTCTCCATGAAATTACAACTCCAACAAGTTGCTATACACGCCCATTGTGGCTCCTTGTTATCTTACAACACTATCCCCCACTTTTGCTCTCTTCTACCCAACTGTAAAAACTACTCTTCTTTCGCATACAAATTTTCTTCTTTTCCCATGCTTTCTTGACTCTCACTCTTCCCCAAGAGGATTTACTTGACCCTCACACTTCCCCCAAGCTTGTTTGTACTCAACCCATGCTCTCAATAACTCTATGAGGTGACTTTACACACCAACCCTCTTACACGCGCTCAATGATTGGGGATTTGAAACACTCAAAAGGAAAATAGAAGGTTCATAGAAAAGGTAATTTAGAAAGATGTTTTGAGTTTAATAGACATAGGTAATTCCCTCTTTGGACATCCCCTCTCTTGTGGAAACGTAGCCTCCATGTCTTTGTCCATGTTTGTCTGTAGTCGACGATACATTTTATTTATTATTTTTCAATATACATCATTTACATATTACATTGTTGGGCCTGTGGCCATGCATTGTATTTGCAGTATTCATCACTAATTTAGGGATTAAAAATGGGGATGTTACATACACTACATTCTAGTGGGATAGAATGAAACTTCCAGGGCATATCACTTGTATGATCCTTCCAACAATAGGTGATTGAAAAGAGGGATATTATCTTTGAGGAGGTTCTTTCTGTTGAAGCTTTTATAACTTCGGGAGGCATTCCCACAAGAGGTTGAGGTGTCAGGTACGTGGGAATATTTATTGGCACCAGATTAGCCTTTCATTTCAGTGAAATCAACCTTGGAATGAGGTTAGGGCTTCATGGGCAAGTTGATGGGCTTTGTGGGCTTGTGTTGCGGTTCACCAACAAAGAGAAATAAAATATTCTAATTAATTGTTGATTTTAGAAGGGGTTCCTAAACTCACTCATAAGACTCCTATATAAGGAGAGGAGAGATTGTGACACATCTCAATGTGTCATTATGGAGTTAGCATAAGTGAGAGTGCACTTGTGCTAGGATCTTAGAAATTTCAGTAAGGGAAATTCTCCAATTATGGAAAATCTGGCCTAGGGTTTCAAGGAGAATTTTTTGTTTCTGTTTCAGCCAAGGAAGACATCTTTTCCAACCAAGAGAGGGCACACATGTGTGAGGAAGAGGGGAAGAAAAAATCGCACATGTGAAGATGAGAGCAGAGCCGCACGTGTGAAACAAACTGCACATGTGAGGGAGACATCTCACACGTGTGAGTAGAACTGTACAAAAAATCTGTACAGTCACATGTGTGATAGGGAACACATGTGTATGAGTAGGTACAGTCCACACATGCAAGTTTTTGGGTAGAGCAACAACTTCATACCGATGACGTCAACAACCATATGACTGACATCAACAGGTTGTACAAGTGGTTGCTGCAATAGATTTGTGGGCAAGGAAATTTCTGGGATTTTGTTGAGGTTTGGTTTGCTGGTTTTTCTAGTTTTCAGAGGACAAGGTTGTCCTAAGTTTTGGTGTAATTGTGATAACTCGGAGAGCTGGTTTTTTTCCCTCAGAATCTCTGAATTTGATAAAGTTACAGAACATCGATTTTGTATCGCATGTGTATTAATGATTCATCTTTGATCTTGATTGTTTCTGCTGTCGTGTTTTTCAGTCAATAATTTAAGTGTAAAATTGTTCAGCGATAACAACTAGGGTTGTATGTTGAATCATTAGGAAGTAATCTTTAGACCTGAAATTAGTTACATAAGGTTGTATGTGAAAATTGACATGGTACTAGAGCTGAGGGTTTGAAGAGAAGGGAATCATCTTGAGACACATCTTTGCTACAACACTGGAAGATTTTTGTTCTTGTTTTGGGCAGGTCACCATGGTGAACACTTTGAAGATTGAGGACAGGTTGGAAGGGGCAACTAACTTCTGGGCTTGGAAGGATAAGGCTCTTCTTCTATTGGAAGAGAATGACCGCAAGGAGTTTGTTGAAAGTGTCGTTGTAAGTCCCATTGATCCGCAAGAATTGGCAGTTCACAGGAAGAAGGAAGTGAAGGCCAAGCAGGTGTTGCTAAAATCCGTGAAGGATCACCTGATTCCTCACATTGATGAGAAGGCGTCTTCCAAGGAAATGTATGATGCTTTGGTAGGTATATACCATAATGAGAATACAGGTATGAAGTTACATTTGAAGCACCAACTTCAAGTTGTCAAGATGTCCAGTGAGGACACAATTGTGAACTATCTTATGAAGATTACACAGACCTGAGATCAGCTCGTGGCCATCGATGATAAGGTGGAGGATGCTGAGTTGGTGAATGTAGCTTTGAGAGGTCTTTTGAGGTCTTGGGAACCATTTGTGCAGGGGATATGTGCACGAGAACAATTGCCAGTATTTGATAGACTATAGATTGATTGTATTCAGGAGGATACTCAATTAGAGTCCATGGATGGCTTGGATGGCTTGGTGAAGAATGATAGTGATGAGAACCAGGCCCTTGCAACATGCACTAGGAAGGAAAGAAGAGGTTATCTTACCATAAGGACTTCTCCTAAGAGAGGAGCATCTCTGGAATCAAGACATAATAAGGATCTTAGTAAGATCAGAGTGCCATGATTATGGTCACTATGCTTCACATTGTCCACACTATAAGGGAAGGAGAAGAAGGTAATAGGCATCAACAACATAGGTTAATGAAGTTGCATATAAGTTTCAAAGGAAGATCTTATTGGTCTCCGCCCTTTCAGGTGCAATTTCAAGCAGGGGGGCTTGGTTAGTGAATAACAAAGCCTCTTGCCATATGATAGGTGCACAAGAGTGATTCGGATTATTTTTCGGAACGAAATGAAAGTAGAGATATTACAATGAAATACTCATGAAAATTGCCAAAAATAGAGAGACACAACAATACTTGATTTCTATTAATGAAAAAATTGTAAAGAAACTGTAAAAATATAGAGTGCAAGACTTGCTAGAATGTTGGCAACTTTATCTCTGAGAAGAGATGTGACGGCTACGCTCATTCGCAAGAATATGATTACAACGACGCTCTAAAGGCCCTTTTATGATAAACATGAATGCTAAAATCCTAGACATCCAAAAACCTAACCCTAGGCGATGAAACGCCAAAATTCATGTGGGCCCCGTTTGGGTAAGTTAGTACATTAACTTCTCGGGGTCATAACTTTTGCATATGATCTCCATTTTAGGCGCGTGATAGCATGTTGGAAAGGTCTTTTAGAGAACTACATATTATGCTGTCAAACTCTAACTCCGTCTATAGTTTGACTGTGGCATGCCAAAATAACACTATTTAGGGCCCCAAAACGGCGCTGGAAGTACAACAAGATGTCTAACATGAAAACATACAAAATAAGCCAGTTGGATTAGGTGGGAGGCCACTAGTATCCACCTGGAAGATGTGTAGGGATTTAGAGAACCCTAGAAGTGTAGAACCCACAATTACAAAGAAGTACAGAAGAATGTGTTGAACTAAGAAGTGACAAGAGGAGCCAGTTGGAACAGGTGGGTGGCCACCAATATCCACCTAGATCAATCTTTCCCCCTTAGGAAGCAATGGCCTCCATTGCGTTGAGTGCCCAGGGAAGAGGGGAAAGCATTTTCTGAATTTGAAGCTTGGTGAGTTGTGTGACTTGTTGGAGAAGTTGTGCTACTTGGTCCGTTGAAGACTGTCACAAACCTGTTGTTGGCGAGGTTGAATATGCTCCACCAACCCATGGTCTCTGGGTTTGACGGGCCATTGTGTAGGCATCATTGTAGGTAAAGAGACAATATCTTCTTTCTCTTTGACAATCTGCTTTTGTTGGATAGAAGGTGTTGAGGCTGCAGTGGTTGTAGCCGTCTTCTGTGCATCCTTTGAACATATTGTGAAGAGGATGAATTTTGCAGTACGAGAGATTACCTTGTGACACTGTTTTGGTGGACCAGTAGTCGGAACTACCTCTGGTATCCTATAGAGTTGACCTCCTAGAGTAATAATGACACTGCGGGGTATAGAATCATAGAGAACATGATGTCTCCACATATATGGTTGGCCCAAAACAACATCATAGACATCAAGAGGAGCAACATCACACTCTACCTCATCCTTGAAGGGTTGGATGCCATAGGACATGCAACACTGTTAACTGACACAAAGATCTCGTCGCCGGTGAAGCCACCCGATGTTGTATGGCTATGGGTGTGGTGTTGTCGACAACCCCAATTTTTTGATAGCCTTAGCTAAGATGAAGTTCTTCTGGTTGTTGTTGTCAACAATGAAATGCAATGGGGTCCCCTTCACCCACATCTATGAATGGAAGAGGCGCTCCCCCTCTTCATGATCTACTGATTCTTCTGGTTGAATTGTTGTGCTCGCGATAGTAGCAGTGGGGTCTGTGTCGATGATCTGTTTGTTTTCAATATTTTCTAGATCAGATTCTGAATCAGGGTTCGACTTCGTGTCTTTGACCTTAGCCACCAATGACTGTTTCGAGTGACATTCATCGGTGTTATGCTAGGGGATTTTGTGGAAGTCACACACTTCCAAGTGTCATTCTTCGTCTTTCCTTTACCCTTCTTGTCCTGTATCTTGGATTGGTTTTCTGGAGGCTATTAGTTAGGGATGTCCTTACCATGCTTTGGTTGTTGTAGATTTGCAGACCCGAATTCCCATTTGTTCTGGTGCCTAAATTTTTTCTCGATTTTGACAGCATATCGATAGGCAGCTCCCAATGATGAGATGTTTAGGAAATACATTTCGGTTTGGATGTACCTATGCAGAGCCCCATGGTATTTCAGAACCAGATGCCACTCAGAGTCTTTGATACCCAACTTGGTGCACAAGGTATGGAAAGTATTTGTGAACTCCAACATTATTTGTCTCTTCTCTTGCCGCAGTGTGGTCCATCTCATGTACTGGTCTTCTTAGTTATCAACAGGGTAGTATTGTTCCTTGACCACATCCACAAAAAAATCCCAAGTGGGCTCGACCCCATATATTCTAGATTCCTCTGTGGAACTTTGCTCCCAGTAAGTTTCCCACCAATGTTTGACATGGGGGAGAGCCTTGAGGAGTGCAAAGGTGATCTTTTCAATATCGATTTTTTTTTGAACTGAGAAATAACCTTCTAATAGATTTAACCATTTTTCTAGGGCATCCGCATCTATATAACCTTCAAATATGGGAATATCAAAATTAACTTGTACCTTGAAGGGAGAGGTTCCTCCAAAATGGCCGCTTGATGAAGATGAGCCTATTGCTATCAACAAGCGTTGAAGGATGTGTGCAAAATTCTCCATCATTTCGTCCCTCTGTCACACGAAAGCTTGCTCAAGCAACAAGTTAATAAAATCTTGTGCTCCACCGTTTTTATTTTTTGTCACCATCGAGGGTTTCTTGGGCGTGCGAGAGTGATTGTCCTCAAGATAGACAAGCTCGAGACCCAACTGGCTATACTCGGACCTCGTTGGGGACATGCGTTGAAAAAAATGATCAAGAGTAGCCTGCTCTGATACCTCTGATCCAGATTATTTTTGGAACAAAACGAAAGCAGAGATATTACAATGAAATACTCATGAAAATTGCCAAAAACAGAGAGATACAACAATACTTGATTTATATTAATGAAAGAATTGTAAATAGACTATAAAAATACAGAGTGCAAGACTCGCTAGAATGGTGGCATCTTTATCTCTGAGAAGAGATGTGACGACTACACTCATTCACAAGAATATGATTACAATGAGGCTCCGAATTTTTTTTTATGATAAACATGAATGCCAAAACCCTAGACATCCAAAAACCTAACCCTAGGAGATGAAACACCAAAAGTCATGTGGGCCCCGTCTGGGTAAGTTAGTACATTAACTTCCCGGGGTCGTAACTTTTGCATACGATCTCCGTTTTAGGCGCATGATAGCCCATTGGGAAGGTATTTTAGAGAAATACGCATTGTGTTGTCAAACTCTGACTCCGTCTATAGTTTGACTGTGGCACACCAAAATAACACAGTTTAGGGCCCCAAAACGATGCTGGAAGGACAACAAGATGCGTTGACACGAAAACATACAAAATAAGCCAGTTGAATTAGGTGGGAGGCCACTAGTATCCACTTGGAAGCTGTGTAGGGATTCAGACAACCCCAAAAGTGTAGAACCTGTTAGCTCCCAAAATGAATCAGTCACTATGGTCTCATTTTGTGGTTGATAGCATGGTTATTGGTAGTTTTCTCCACTTTGTTTTAAGTTATTCTAGTGGCAAAACTTAGGTTTTTAATTCATATTGTAGAAATAAGACGATCCATAAAGGTCTTTTCTTTAAAATTTAATGAAGAGACTTTCAACAGCTAACGCGTGTTTCAAAGTTGATGATTAGCTGGTGAAAGCGACGATTTTCAACAGTTAAGGAGTATTTCCCCACAGACCGTTAGCTGGTGAAAGCGCATAATACGTGTGTTTTCTCCACGTTTTCAAAAATCAAAGGATGACATGCTCAACACACGTCATGTAATCATTATAAGACGCTGGTGAAGTGGATAATGATGAAGATCCAGTTTTGCACGTCTAAATCGGATTTCAAAGCGAATCGTGTTCATAAATGCATGCTTCACGAGATAATGGCGCTGGAGATGGCGAATTCAAATCCATCATCACAGGTAAAGGAGCGGTACTACTCAACTGGTGACATCAAATTGACGCCTCATATCCCCAACACGCATCATCCACCTACATATGATATGTTTTCATTTTTGAAAGACAACGTCGAGAGTTTTCACCAGTGCAAAACCTCGACTCAAACAATAGATTACAGTGTTCTTGTGTCCAAAATTGTCTGGGTTTCGAATTGTAGATGGCAAGGAGATGAAGTGGTTCAATGTTAAGGAAAGAATTAGACAGTCTGTCCTTTCTACAGGCGCATCCAGAGGTGCAAAAACACTTCTCAGACGCAGCCTGCATGGGATATGTCGAGAAGTTACAGAACGACTATCACCAAACAACAACTGAAGCATTTGCTAAAATATACGATGGAATTAAAGCCTGTGTTAGGTCTTTAGAAATCATTGTGGATGAAGCCGCCATTGCTAGAGCGACCAGCTTACCTAGATCAGGCCAGAGTTGGTTCAAAACAACAGCAACCAAGAACCTAAATTTCAGAGCATATCTTAAGGAAGAATTCATAAATGATGCATGGAAGAAAAGTATGTCAGTTTCTCATTTAGAGGATGAGTGGCAGGATTTGTTCAAGGGCATCCAACTCTACATAACCTTAGAAGGCAGGTATGACAAGCTGATGCTATACCATTTCAAGCTCTTAGACCATTTTACAGGGAAAACTCTTCTAAATTTACCTTTCTTCTTGCACAAAAGCTTAACTAAAGTCTGTAAAAAGATTAGAGTTGAACCTCTAAGTATGAAGAACACTCTTTGCCACTTTGGCCTAATCAAATTGATAATCCTGGAGGAGCTAAAACTAAGAGGAAGGACTTGGCAACATTTTCTTTTTTGGGAAGGATTCGAAACCCAAACTCAACCCATGAATGAGCAGAAGAGGGCTGGAAAAAGGCAACTAACCCCTCAAAGCAGCTCGAGGAAGAGGAGAACTGTTCCAGGATCACCAGAAGATAGGATCTTTGGTATAAGGTCTCACAGGTCAAAGAAAAAATTAGATTTTGAAACTACTACAGAGCAGCCTACAGAAAAGAAAACAAACATCTTAAATCTACCATACACAGATTTAGAGCCAGAGCAAGAAGATGAAAGCCCTGCCATTAAAAGCCCTGAACACTCCATGGAATTTGCACAAGATTGTGAGACTTTTACTCACACCGATGAAGGTGAAACATCAAAGAGCACAAAGTCAAAGAAAACACAGAAAATCAAGCAACTTAAAGAAGTGATTGCTCAACAGGAGGTTTTAGAAAGAGTAATGAAGGAAAGATACAAAACTCTGTCTGATAATTTCGCAGAAACAAATGCTGCATTTGAAAAGATGGCTCGTGAAAGTGTCAAGGACAAGAAGAGAAAGAAGAAAATCACCAAAGACTATAAGAGTCTATGGTGGTTAGCAAAACGCCTTAAGAGGAAGATTAGAAAATTGAAGCAAAAACAGAAGTCACACCCAGATTTGCAAGTGCTAGCTCAAGTTGCTGTGAATATGCAAGGAGATAAAGCAGAGACACGATGAGTTTTGATAGAACAACGGTTTTGGAGGTGAAAGTTCCTTCTTGGGCCAAAACAGAGTTTTCACCAGCGCAAAGGGTAAATTTACAACCAGCTAGCTGGTGAAAGGCAGAGCTTTCAACAACTAACCAACGAATCATAAGGCGAGTTAGCTGGTGAAAGCACAAAAAGATTTTTTGAAAGCTAAAGATGGAGCAGGGCTATTTTCAAAGGATTTAAAGAGGTTCTAGATCATTAAAGGATTAACTACTTAGTCAGAAAATACTCAGTTGCAGAGATTCGCGGGGATTTTGAAAACCACATGCTAAATTGGTCTCCTAAAGTTTCGACTGTGAATAATTGAAGAAATCTAGCTACCAAGACAGGTGCCTTTACCATTTTTCATGACAACAGCTTCCAGAAGCTGATGAAGTACAGATGTCAAATTTTGATATAGAAGACAGTTCGAATGCTAGCCTTGCCACTAGTCTTTGTTATCGATTGTATTAGTTAATTTGATTTGCTATTTTTAGATACAGATCCAAGTTTTCAGGATCTTAAAAACTGATTGTAAAAGGCTATAAATGCCTATATTTTCTAAGAGACAAGGGTTCAAACTGGGA
>SNQJ01S0019545.1:56957-68385 GCA_010110895.2 Picea sitchensis
ATGTGATGGGATATGAAGAGAAGTATTGTGTTTGGAGTTGAAGCTCATTAGGAGGTTGCCTCCTCGAAGAGACAAGTGAACATGAGAGGATCCCTTCCATAATAGGATCCATTGTATGGTGTTGCTCTACCTCAAGGGTTTTGGTATAATAAAGTGATGGTTTTATATATTGTTCTATGAATCTTTGTGGTGTTTCTGTATGCAAGTATTGGGTTCTTAACACTATCCCACTTCCCTCTAGGGATTCAACACATGTTAGATAGGAAATCTCTTTGTTGGGGATAACGAGAATCTATGGTTACAATAAGAATTCTCACTGCTGCAACGTGAATTCTCATAGCAGCAAATTACTTGCTCCCTTTGACAATTTCTTGCATAGAATCTCACTCACATGCCTACAACATATTTCTCCATGAAATTACAACTCCAACAAGTTGCTATACATGCCCATTGTGGCTACTTGTTATCTTACAACACTATCCCCCACTTTTGCTCTCTTCTACCCAACTGTAAAAACTACTCTCCTTTTTCATACAAATTTCCTTCTTTTCCCATGCTTTCTTGACTCTCACTCTTCCCCAAGAGGATTTGCTTGACCCTCACACTTCCCCCAAGCTTGTTTGTTCTCAACCCATGCTCTCAATAACTCTATGAGGTGACTTTACACACCAACCCTCTTACACGCACTCAATGATTAGGGATTTGAAACACTAAAAAGGAAAATAAAAGATTCATAGAAAAGGTAATTTAGAAAGATGTTTTGAGTTTAATAGACATGGGTAATTCCCTCTTTGGACATCCCCTCTCTTGTGGAAACTTAGCCTCCATGTCTTTGTCCATGTTTGTCTGTAGTCGACGATACATTTTATTTATTATTTTTCAATGTACATCAATTACATATTACATTGTTGGGCCCGTGGCCATGCATTGTATTTGGAGTATTCATCTCTAATTTAGGGATTAAAAATGGGGATGTTACATACACTACATTCTAGTGGGATAGAATGAAACTTCCAGGGCATATCACTTGTATGATCCTTCCAACAATAGGTGATTGAAAAGAGGGATATTATCTTTGAGGAGGTTCTTTCTTTTGAAGCTTTTATAGCTTCAGAAGGCATTCCCACAAGAGGTTGAGGTGTCAGGTACGTGGGAATATTTATTGGCACTAGATTAGCCTTTCATTTCAGTGAAATCAACCTTGGAATGAGGTTAGGGCTTCATGGGCAAGTTGATGGGCTTTGTGGGCTTGTGTTGGGGTTCACCAACAAAGAGGAATAAAATATTCTAATTAATTGTTGATTTTAGAAGGGGTTCCTAAACTCACTCATAAGACTCCTATATAAGGAGATGAGAGATTGTGACACATCTCAATGTGTCATTATGGAGTTAGCATAAGTGAGAGTGCATTTGTGCTAGGATCTTAGAAATTTCAGCAAGGGAAATTCTACAATTATGGAAAATCTGGCCTAGGGTTTCAAGGAGGATTTTTTGTTTATGTTTCAGCCAAGGAAGACATCTTTTCCAACCAAGAGAGGGCACACATGTGAGGCCACATGTGTGAGAAAGAGGGGAAGAAACAATCACACATGTGAAGATGAGAGCAGAGCCGCATGCGTGAAACAGACCGCACATGTGAGGGAGACATCTCACACGTGTGAGTAGAATTGTACAGACAATTTGTACAGTGACACGTGTGATAGGGAACACATGTGCATGAGTAGGCACAGTCCACACATGCAAGTTTTTGGGTAGAGCAATAACTTCATACCGATGACGTCAACAACCATACGACTGACATCAACAGGTTGTACAAGTGGTTGTTGCAATAGATTTGTGGGCAAGGAAATTTCTGGGATTTTGTTGAGGTTTGGTTTGCTGGTTTTTCTAGTTTTCAGAGGACAAGGTTGTCCTAAGTTTTGGTGTAATTGTGATAGCTCGGAGAGCTATTTTTTTCCCCTAAGAATCTCTGAATTTGATAAAGTTACAGAACTTCAATTTTGTGTCTCATGTGTATTAATGATTCATCTTTGATCTTGATTGTTTATGCTGCTGTGTTTTTTAGTCAATAATTTAAGTGTAAAATTGTTCAGCGATAACAACTAGGGTTGTATATTGAATCATTAGGAAGTAATATTTAGACCTGAAATTAGTCACATAAGGTTGTATGTGAAAATTGACATGGTACCAGAGCTGAGGGTTTGAAGAGAAGGGAATCATCTCGAGACACATCTTTGCTACAACACTGGAAGATTTTTGTTCTTGTTTTGGGTAGGTCACCATGGTGAACACTTTGAAGATTGAGGACAGGTCTGAAGGGGCAACTAACTTCTGGGCTTGGAAGGATAAGGCTCTTCTTCTATTGAAAGAGAATGACCGCAAGGAGTTTGTTGAAAGTGTCGTTGTAAGTCCCATTGATTCACAAGAATTGGTAGTTCACAGGAAGAAGGAAGTAAAGGCCAAGCAGGTGTTGCTAAAATCCATGAAGGATCACTTGATTCCTCACATTGCTGAGAAGTTGTCTTCCAAGGAAATGTGTGATGCTTTGGTAGGTATATACCAAAATGGGAATACAAGTATAAAGTTACATTTGAAGCACCAACTTCAAGTTGTCAAGATGTCCAGTGATGACACAATTGTGAACTATCTTATGAAGATTACACAGATCTGAGATCAACTAGTGGCCATCGATGATAAGGTGGAGGATGTTGAGTTGGTGAATGTAGCTTTGAGAGGTCTTCTGAGGTCTTGGGAACCATTTGTGCAGGGGATATGTGCACGAGAACAATTGCTAGTATTTGATAGACTATAGATTGATTGTATTCAGGAGGAGACTCAGTTAGAGTCCATGGATGGCTTGGATGGCTTGGTGAAGAATGACAGTGATGAGAACCAGGCCCTTGCAACATGCACTAGGAAGGAAAGAAGAGGTTATCTTAGCATAACGACTTCTCCTAAGAGAGGAGCATATCCAAAATCGAGACATAATAAGGATCTTGGTAAGATCAGAGTGCCATGATTATGGTCATTATGCTTCACAGTGTCCACACTGTAAGGGAAGGGGAAGAAGGTAATAGGCATCAACAAGATAGGTTAATGAAGTTGCATATAAGTTTCAGAGGAAGATCTTATTGGTCTCCACCCTTTTAGGTACAATTTCAAGTAGGGAGACTTGGTTGGTGGATAACAAATCCTCTTGCCACATGATAGGTGCATGAGAGTGATCCGGATTATTTTTCAGAACGAAATGAAAGTAGAGATATTACAATGAAATACTCATGAAAATTGCCAAAAACAGAGAGATACAACAATACTTGATTTCTATTAATGAAAAAATTGTAAAGAAATTGTAAAAATACAGAGTGCAAGACTTGCTAGAATGTTGGCAACTTTATCTCTGAGAAGAGATGTGACGGCTACACTCATTCACAAGAATATGATTACAACGACGCTCTGAAGGCCTTTTTATGATAAACATGAATGCCAAAATCCTAGACATCTAAAAACCTAACCCTAGGAGATGAAACGCCAAAAGTCATGTGGGCCCCGTTTGGGTAAGTTAGTACATTAACTTCTTGGGGTCGTAACTTTTGCATATGATCTCTGTTTTAGGCGCGTGATAGCTTGTTGGAAAGGTCTTTTAGAGAAATACGCACTATGCTGTCAAACTCTAACTTCGTCTATAGTTTGACTGTGACATGCAAAAATAACACTATTTAGGGCCATAAAACGACTCTGGAAGTACAACAAGATGTTTGACATGAAAACATACAAAATAAGCCAGTTGGATTAGGTGGGAGGCCACTAGTATCCACCTGGAAGATGTGTAGGGCTTCAAACAACCCTAGAAGTGTAGAACCCACAATTACAAAGAAGTACAAAAGAATGTGCCGAACTAAGAAGTGACAAGAGGAGCTAGTTGGAACAGGTGGGTGGCTACCAATATCCACCTAGATAAATCTTTCCCCCTTAGGAAGCAATGGTCTCCATTGCGTTGAGTGCCCAGGGAAGAGGGGAAAGCATTTTTTGAATTTGAAGCTTGGTGAGTTGCGTGACTTGTTGGAGAAGTTGTGCTGCTTGGTTTGTTGAAGACGGTCACAAACTTGTTGCTAGCAAGGTTGAATATGCTCCACCAACCCGTGGTCTCTGGGTTTGACGGGGCATTGTGTAGGCATCATTGTAGGTGAAGAGACAATATCTTATTTCTCTGTGACAATATGTTTTTGTTGGATAGAAGGTGTTGAGGTTGCAATGGTTGTAGCCGTCTTCTGTGCATTCTTTGAACATATTGTGAAGAGGATGAATTTTGCAGCATGAGATATTACCTTGTGACACTGTTTTGGTGGACTAGTAGTCATAACTACCTCAGGTATCCTATAGAGCTGACCTCCTAGAGTAATAATGACACTGCGGGGTCTAGACTCATAGACAACATGACATCTCCACATATATGGTTGGCCTAAAACAACATCATAGACATCAAGAGGGGCAACATCACACACTACCTCATCCTTGAAGGCTTGGATGCCATAGGACATGCAACACTGTTAACTGACACAAAGATCTCATCCCCGGTGAAGCCACCTGATGTTGTATGCCTACGGGTGTGGTGTTGTCGACAACCCCAACTGTTTGATAGCCTTAGCTACTATGAAGTTCTTCTAGCTGTCGTTGTCAACAATGAAATGCAACGGGGTCCCCTTCACCCACATATGTGAATGGAAGAGGTGCTCCCCCCCTCTTCAGGATCTACCGATTCTTCTGGTTAAATTGTTGTGGTCGCGATAGTAGCAGTGGGGTCTGTGTCGATGATCTATCTGTTTTCAATATTTTCTAGATCATATTCCGAATCAGGGTTCGACTTCATGTCTTTGACCTCAACCACCAATGACTGTTTCGAGCGACATTCATCAGTGTTATGCCAGGGGATTTTGTGGAAGTCACACACTTCCGATTGTCATTCTTCTTCTTTCCTTTACCCTTCTTGTCCTGTATCTTGGATTGGTTTTCTGGAGGCTGTTGGTTAGGGACGTCCTTACCATGCTTTGGTTGCTGCAGATTTGCAGACCCGAATTCCCATTTGTTCTGGTGCCTAAATTTTTTCTCGATTTTGACAGCATATCGATAGGTAGCTCCTAATGATGAGATGTTTAGGAAATACATTTCGGTTTGGATGTACCTATGCAGAGCCCCACGGTATTTCAGAACTAGATGCCGCTCGGAGTCTTTGATACCCAACTTGGTGCACAAGGTATGGAAATTATTTGTGAACTCCGACATTGTTTGTCTCTTCTCTTGCCGCAGTGTGGTCCATCTCATGTACTGGTCTTCTCAGTTATCAACAGGGTAGTATTGTTCCTTGACCACATCCACAAAAAAATCCCAAGTGGGCTCGACCCCATATATTCCAGATTCCTCTATGGAACTTTGCTCCGAGTAAGTTTCCCACCAATGTTTGACATGGGGGAGAGCCTTGAGGAGTGCAAAGGTGATCTTTTCCCTATCGAAAAAATTTGGAACTGAGAAATAACCTTCTAATAGATTTAACCATTTTTCTAGGGCATCTGCATCTATCTAACCTTCAAATATGGGAATATCAAAATTAACGTGTACCTTGAAGGGAGAGATTCCTCCAAAATGGTCGCTTGATAAAGATGCGCTTATTGCTATCGAGAAGCGTTGAAGGATGTGTGCAAAATTCTCCATCATTTCGTTCCTTTGTCGCACGAGAGCTTGCTCAAGCAACAGGTTAATAAAATATTCTACTCCGTCGTTTTTCTTTTCTGCTACCATCGAGGGTTTCTTGGGCATGCGAGAGTGATTGTCCTCAAGAGAGACAAGCTCAAGATCCAACTGGCTATACTCAGACCTCGTTCGGGACATGTGCTGAAAAAAATGATCAAGAGCAGCCTACTCTGATACCTCTGATCCAGATTATTTTTGGAACGAAATGAAAGCAAAGATATTATAATGAAATACTCATGAAAATTGCCAAAAACAGAGAGATACAACAATACTTGATTTATATTAATGAAAGAATTGTAAAGAGACTATAAAAATACCGAGTGCAAGACTCGCTAGAATGGCAGCTTTATCTCTGAGAAGAGATGTGACGAATACACTCATTCACAAGAATATGATTACAATGAGGCTCTGAAAACCTTTTTATGATAAACATAAATGCCAAAACCCTAGACATCCAAAAACCTAGCCCTAGGAGATGAAACACCAAAAGTCACGTGGGCCCCGTTTGGGTAAGTTAGTACAATAACTTTCTGAGGTCGTAACTTTTGCATACGATCTTCGTTTTAGGCGCATGATAGCCCGTTGGGAAGGTATTTTAGAGAACTACACATTATGCTATCAAACGCTGACTCCGTCTACAACTTGATTGTGGCACGCCAAAATAACACAGTTTAGGGCCCCAAAACGACGCTGGAAGGACAACAAGATGTGTTGACATGAAAACATACAAAATAAGCTAGTTGGATTAGGTGGGAGGCCACTAGTATCCACCTGGAAGAAGTGTAGGGATTCAGACAACCCCAAAAGTGTAGAACCCACAATTACAAAGAAGTACAGAAGAACGTGTTGAACTTAGAAGTGACAAGAGGAGCTAGTTGGAACAGGTGGGTGGCCATCAATATCCACCTGGATCAGAGAGTTTTTTGACAACTTCACAAAGACTATGATCCAGGTAGATATTGGTGGCCACTCGCCTATTCCACTTGGACCCACACCATTGTTTCTTTCAATTTTTCAATTTCCTTAATTGTAACACAATTTACTATTTTTAGCAGTTTTTTGGGTCCTGAACTTCTAGAGCCGTTTTGAGGCCCTAAACGACATTTTTTGGGCATGAATGCTTTGATGAATATGACACCGTTCTAGATTAGATATTCACTAGTAGCAGTGTAGTCCTCGGATAGATATTTCTAACGATGTATCATGTGTGTCAAACGGAGATAGTATGCCAAAGTTACGACCCTGGGAAATTGATGTACCAATTTACCCCAACGGGGCCCATATTCTAGCGTTTCACCTCCTAGGGTTAGGTTTTTTGATGTTTAGGGTTTTCCATTGTTTCTCAATAATATATAGGCCTTCAAGCCTCATTGTAACACAGAGTTCAGAGGCCAGTAACCGCCACATCTCTTCGCAGAGATAAGCTACCAGTGCTCGAGCTATTTTATTTCCATTCTATCTGTAAGCATATTTCAATCATTTGTTGTTAATGAAATGAAGTTTTACTTCCGCTGCATCTCTGTGTTTATGTGTATTTTTGTATTTCATTGTGTTCCTGCATAAATCCAGATCAGATTATCTTAGACTTGTTTGTGGAGCATGGTATGGGAACCAAGCATGCGGTATGAGGATTTGGTACAATATCATTCTGACTAGAGTCAAGAGAAGTGTTGAGGGTGTCAAATGTGTTATGGGTGCCAAAAATCAGGATTGTTCTCTCAGTCTCGAAGATTGAGAAGAAGGGATACCATATATTGTTTTGAGATGGACAAGTGTTTTTTGTGCCTAGAATATCTAGCTTAAGATCAACAATGGTTCTTAGAGTTAGAGAGGGAAACCTATATAGGCAAAGGGGCCAACCTATGTGAGTTGTGACCAACAACAACAAAGAGATAGATGAGGAAGAGTAGGAAGCTTCAATGGTGGTGAGGCAGGTAGTTCCACCAACAACACATGTTCAGAGGGAGAAAATATCTCCACTCGTGGTGAGGCAGGTAGCTCTACCAATATCACAAGTTCAAAGGGAGCATATAGCTCCACTAGTGGCATAGGCTTAGAGGGAGCCAAAGTTCTGAAGGAGGCATCCCTCAAGATCCAATGGGGAGGAACAACCTCCCAAGACTGTTAAGAGGAAGTTGGACTTTAGGGGGAGTCAATAGTGTTAGAGGGATCATCACTGATCCAAAGGAAGTCTACCTATAGGTGCAGGTGGAAGAGAGGAATCTTCCAAGCAGGTATCATGGGTTGAGGAGGCTAGACAAGAGGCTTCTAAGAATAATGTGTCCTCTATTCAAGACCCATTTGTTACAATAGGATTTTCTTCAGTGACTGAGGATGCAGCGAGTTAGGAGGATTGGAGAGCAATATTTGCTTCGGTGACAGAGGGAGCAACCAATCAGGAGAATTAGAGTGCAACTGTGGTAATAGACCGCGTATGGGAGACAAGGATACTTCTTAGTGATGGAGGATGGAATGCCTCCCTCACTAAGAGGGAGTGTTGAAGCTTTTATAGCTTCGGGAAGCATTCCCAGAAGAGGCCGAGGTGTCAGGCATGCGAGAATCTTCATTGGCACTAGATTAGCCTTTCGTTTCAGTGAAATCAGACTTGGAATGAGGTTAGGGCCACATGAGAAAGTTGATGGGATTTGTGGGCTTGTGTTGGGGTTTCTCACCCATAAAGAGGAATACAATATTCTAATTAATTGTTGAGATTAGAAGGGTTTCCTAAACTCACTCATAAGACTCTTATATAAGGAGAGGAGAGATTGTGACAAATCTCATTGTGTCATTATGGAGTTAGCATAAGTGAGAGTGCACTTGTGCTAGGAGCTTGGAAATTTCAGCAAGGGAAATTCTGCAATCATGACAAATCTGGCCTAGGGTTTCAAGGAAGATTTTTTGTTTCTGTTTCAGCCAAGGAAGACATCTTTTCCAGCTAAGAGAGGGCACAAGTGTGAGGAAGTGGGGAAGAAACAACCATACGTGTGAGGGAGAAAACTCACACATGTGAGCATAACTGTACATATAGTTTGTACAATCCATACAGTCACATGTGTGATAGGCCGTACCTGTGCAGGAGAAAGTATAGTCTGCACATACGAGTTTTTGGGTAGAGCAACAGGTCCATACCACTGACGTCACCAGTTGTACGTCTGACATCAATAGGTCGTGCAGGTGGCAACTGCAATAGATTTGTGGGCAGGGAAGTTTATGAGATTTTGCTGAGGTTTGATTTGCTGATTTTTCTGGTTTTCAGAGGACAAGGTTATCCTCAGTTTTGGTGTAATTGTGACAGCTAGGAGGGCTAGTTTTTTCCCTCATAATACATGAATTTGATAAACTTACAGAACACAAATTTTGTGTCTCATGTGTATTAATGATTCATTTACGATCTTGATTGTTTTTGCTGCTGTATTTTTTAGTTAATAATTTCAATGTAAAATTGTTCAGTGATAACAACTAGGGTTTACTGTTGAATCACTAGGAAGTAATTTTCAGACCTAAAATTAGTCACATAAGGTTGCATGTGAAAATTGACACTTTCCCATGGTCCTCCAAGATCTTACCCCACTTTTATCGCAAAATTTCCTCCAATTGTCTCGATGGATATTTCTCTTTGAAGACCTAATGATCCTCCTCTTTTGGGCGCTTCTTCCTGTTGGTCACTATAATTGCTTAATTAATTCAAACAATCAAGTGCTACATAAATTGTCAACCCAGGGAAGTCTATTTATTTCAAAGATAACCACGCACTATATATGCTCAATTCCAAAAGAAACCTAGAGTAGTTGTAAAGGAAACTATATTAATCACACTTGCCTTGAATAAACTGAAGTTCTGACTTGAATTACAAGAAAGCAACCTACCTATTGCAGAGCTTAAGGAGATGATTTATCTAAAGAATCCTGGATCACATTAAAATAACAACTGCAACAGGAAAGAACAACTATTTTGTAACTAGAGAACGAGACCCTATTCCCAAGCAGGAACTCCAGTACCTTGTTTCTGATTAACACACTTTCATGAAAGCATTAATGCATAGGAGGCTAACTCTATCTAACAGAGAACATGACCCTTAATCCCTTCCATTAAGTAGGAACCTTTAGTACCAGTCTCTGATTAACACACTCAAGGAAATGATTGAAAGCTGACTACTTCTAACAGAGAACATGAGTCTTTAATTCCTTCCTTTAAGTAGGAACCTTTAACCCAGTCTCTGATTAGCACACTTGTGAAAATAACTGAACGCTGACTACTTCTAACAGAGAACATGACCCTTTAATTCCTCCCTTTAAGCATGAACCTTTAGCCCAGTCTCTGATTAGCACACTTGTGAAAATAACTGAAAGCTGACTACTTCTAACAGAGAACATGACCCTTTAATTCCTTCCTTTAAGCAGGAACCTTTAGCCCAGTCTCTGATTAGCACACTTATATATCCATCACACAAGATTGCTAATTAAAATGATTATGAACCTCGTGAAAACAATGTAACATTCACTAAAGCAAAGTTCCTAACAAGACAGAGTTCAGTAGTGTTTCAGCAAAGCAGAATTCATAAAAAGTAGTGTTTCAGCAAAACAGAAACTAATCAAGGCGCAAACAGGAATCACACTAACACACTATAAAACTAGTGGGTGAATCTTGTGTAGAAGGTGGGCCCTCCCTTTTCACAAGATTCCCCTGAGATGAAAAGGCTAGAGAAGGATGCTCAAAACAGTCTTTTATTCATATATCAATGTATCATATTACAATATGGAAATATAGTACGTCCCTCTCTCTGAAGCTTTCTTAATACATAAACTGGGGATCTTTCGAATGATGATTTCCTCTTATTTAAAGAGGGAACCCCTTCGATACAATTGATAAAAAATTACAGATGTATATCTGAGTCCTATTCTTAGTCAGATCGACTTTTTCTAAACCAGAATAGGACATCCTAGTATCCCGCAACAGAGTGCTATTACGAGTGCTGAATGAGGTATTGTTGTTACGGCTGGAGTGACGATTTCTTGTTGCTGCTGCATGCTGTTTCGACACCGCAAATCGCGGGCTGTTTCAGCTACGGGATTTGCGCTCTTGACTATTTCAACATTTCTCATGTAGCAGCGATGGTTGGTGCTTGGCTTACGGTGCAACTGTTAGTCAATCTGTGTGAGTTGCTGTTGACCGCGGACTGTGTAATGACTTCCTTTGTGTTTCAACATTGTCGGTCCTGGGCTGTGTAACGGCTTCCTCTGTGTTTCAACATCATGACCATGAACTGTGTAACAACTTCCTCAGCATCGTAGATCATGAACTGTGTAATAACTTTTGTGTTTCAGCATCATCGACCATGGACTGTGTAACAGCTTTTGTGTTTCAACATCGTTGACCATGGACTGTGTAACAATTTCTGTGTTTCAGCATCGTCAACCATGTAACAGCTTCTGTGTTTCAGCATCGTCGACCATGGACTGTGTAACATCTTCTGTGTTTCAGCATCGTCGACCATGTAACAGCTTCTGTGTTTCAGCATCGTCGACCATGTAACAACTTCTGTGTTTCAGCATCGTCGACCATGGACTGTGTAACAACTTCTGTGAATTGATGTTTTAGCAACATGCCTCAAATGATAATCTACAGTTTGAACTGTTTCAACACTTATACATTTCTAATCAATGGTTAAGTACGAGAGTGATGT
>SNQJ01S0019545.1:70550-101913 GCA_010110895.2 Picea sitchensis
TCTCTAGTCTACTTCAGCACTATGGTCCACACTTATCCATGGGAACCTGGTTCTCTAGTCTACTTCATCACTATGGTCCACACTTATCCATGGGACCCTGGTATATGGTTGTACATCAAGCGTTGAGGACAACACTTTCATAAGGGGGATGGAATGTTGGGTAACTAGAGAGGTAGCGGGGGGGGCAGAGGGCTCATAATGATAATAGTGGAGGCCATTCAATGTAAGGTGGACTAGGTCCACTATATTATTAAATAAGACCCACTATAATAGTTAGATATAATAAATGGGTAGTTAGATATAAAAAAATGTAAGAGGACTTCTTAGAAGATTCCTCCTCTGGAATGCTCTTAGGTGATGGTAGCACTATATAAAGGGGTTCAAGCAATGTAATGGGATATGAAGAGAAGTATTGTATTTGAAGCGGTAGCTCAATAGGAGGAATCCCCCTCGAAGAGACAAGTGAATAGGAGAGGATCCCTTCCATAATAGGATCCATTGTATGGTGTTGTCCTACCCCAAGGGTTTTGATATAATAAAGTGGTGGTTTTCTATATTGTTCTTATATATCTATTGTGGTGCTTTTGTATTCAAGTTTTTGGAACTTAACAGATAGCCTAAGGGATTGTGCGACAGAGAAGGGGATCACGTTCCTTGGATTGTGCAGGTTGAGGAGAAAGGGAGTTGTTTGATTGGAATGGCTATGGGAATTAGTTTTTTGAGAGGGGACCATAGACTACCTTAGGAACCACCATCTCTAGTGAATTCATAGCCCCAGCTCGAGGGAGACTTGTTGTTGAGAACTGAAACAACAAGTCTACAGTTGGGTGGAACGTTCATCCTCTGTAGTGGGTCGCATGTTTGTTATTAATATAAGTGATCATACTCATTGTGTTTAATTCTATTGAATGTTGACTTTAATTGTTGTGAATATCACTCTGCATTTTATCTTATTTACTATTACCTGTTGTGGGTAAATGTTGCATTTGCATCTGTGTTACATGTGGTTGAATGCCACGTATGTGTTGCTGTATGTGTTTAATTATTGTTGTGCATGTTTAAATTAATTGCATTCACATTTTTAATTAATATGGACGATTACATGAGCTTATATGTCATGATGTACATTTGTATGCATTAAAAAATTGGTATCAGAGTTATATTTGGTCATTTTTAGTAGTAACGTGACTTGGCTCGAAGGTTGGGTACGTTACAGAGTGGTATCAAAGCTATTGGTTCAACACCGAACTTGTATGGGCTAGAGATCAGCATGAATTTGGTAAATTCGTCATTTCAGAGTTTGATCTGTGTCGAATTTGGGGAAAACGATAAAATCCGAGTGAAATCCCTGAATTTCTAAGCAAATTAAGATCAAAATTGCACTCATAATGGTTGTTTATGGGGGATCAATTTGGTCTCCAAGTGGCAGAATTTGGCTTAGATGGTTGATTCAGGCATTTTTGCAATGGTCATGATAGCTACGAGTTGGAAATATGGAAAATTAGCTAAGTGTTGAAAAAATCATTTTTGCCAATACAGTGTGCATACAATATGTCAGCAAAGAAAATAATTTTCGCACCGAAACATCGGCAGGAAAAAAAAAATTCAACTCTCCTGTTAGTGTGGTAGCAGGATTGGCACATGTGTTGTAAAAGGGTTGGTGCAGACACGGTACAGAACTTGTGTGCACTGAATATTGATGTGTGGTACAAAACTTGCACGCGTCGAATATTGGTGCACGGTACAAAACTTGTGCGCATTGAATATTAGTGTGTGGTATATAACTTGCATGCCCTGAATATTGGTGCACGGTACAAAACTTGCACGTGATGAATATTGATGCGCGGTACAAAACTATTGAACTTATGCTTATACTGAGAGGGGGGGTGAATCAATATAAGATACTTTTTACTTTAAACGAACATTCATCAATTGTTCATTAACTTTAAAACAATGAATGCATGTAAACTCAAATCCCAGTACATGGAGTTTAACATGGAAACCCTTGCGGGATAAAACCACAAAAACTTGTCTTTATAAATGTCTGTAGGCACGAACCTACTGTTTCAAAGCTTGTAGGCACCAAGTTACTGGAGACACCAATTTCCTCAGTTGAGCACCAACTCAGCAATATATTGTGTAGGCACCGACCTATTGAAGACACCAATCTCCTCAGTTGAGCACCAACTCAATAAGACCTATATAGGCACCAACCTAAGATCTTCATACACAAAGTACTTCTAACTTCACCTGCATGCTTCATACTTCATGTATTTCATAGCATCACCACACCCTTAACTTTCATACTCCAATGCCTCTCTTTGCTTCATACCCCAAACATAGATTCAAACCCTAATCAGATTTAGCCTTCATGCCCTAGCAAACCTCATAACATCATTCCCATAATATAATCCCATATTGCAGCATCACAACCTCAAAACAACACACCTTTTAGCATCATAGACCTCAATCCTTCACCGAACACTCTTAAAACTCCAATAAAACTCCTCTTGCACACCTATAGACCCCAAGAATATTCTCCAGCTTCTCTTACTCACCTCAAACTTGATCTTCTTGCTTGGATTAACTACAAATGTACACATCTATCTTGTATTTTTAGTGTTTATGTACTCACTTTTAGGGCCGACCTATAAAGACTGGTTGGGTCGACTTGAACTTTCTAGTTGATTTGTTTGATAAAAAAATTCATATCTCCTCATTCCTGAGGACTTAGAGGGAGTGTCATATACCATTGGAAAGGTTTCAAAATAAACTTTCCAACCATATAACCTATGCTTCCATTTGAGTTAGGTATGTAGAGTAAAATTCCTTCAAATATAGGGTATCCAAACTGAGCATCAAAAATCCAAAAACAATATTTCCAACAATCTCCATCTTGCAATATTTATCTTGGACATTTGTAGTCTCCCCCTATCTTTGACATCAATGACAACAATATTTCAAAGAATCTCCCCCTTTGTCATTGATGACAACCCTTATTCAATTATGATACCCCCCCTATCTACAACTTTCCTTGTGTTTGTAATTCTTCTTCTATCTACAATTTCTCCCCCTTTGACATCAATGGCAAAGGGTTGCTCCCCTTGAGCTTGTGCTTCCCTTTACTGGCGAGATGAGAGGGACATCACTCCCAGATTCTATCTGAGATATTCAAATGTGTCTCTAGGAAGGGGTTTGGTAAAAATATCTACAACATGTGCTTTAGTGGTAATTTATTCCAACTTGACACTTTGATCGACTACCTGTTCTCTTAGGAAGTGGTACTTGATTGGAATATGCTTCGTCTTTGAGTGCATAACAAGATTCTTTGAAATATTGGTTGCACTTGTGTTGTCGTAGATGATTGAGATTGGCTTATCATACTCTCCCTTGATATCCTTCAGTGTCTACTTCATCCAAAGAACTTGTGTGCAACATGTTGTTGCTACAATATATTCAACTTCTGTTGTGGATAGAGAGATTGAAGTTTGCTTCTTGCTCAAACATGACACTATACAATTTCCTAGAAAGAATGCTCCTCCACTAGTGCTTTTTCTTGTCATCGATACTTCCTGCCCAATTTGCATATGTATATGTTGTTAGAGTGAAGTCCTTACTTCTTTAATACCACAAGCCAAAGTCCAACATGCCCTTCAAATATCTGAATATTCTTTTTACTACTTGCACATGTGTCTCCTTTGGTGCAGATTGAAATCTTGCAACCAATCCTATTGCTTTCATGATGTTTGGCCTTGATGTTGTCACATATAGCATGCTTCCAATCATTGAAGTGTATAGTGTTTGATTTTCTTATGGAGATTCATCATCTTTGCTCAACTTACATCCTGTGATCATGGGTGTACTGATAGGTGCATAGTCTTCCATTCTAAAAATTTTCAACATTTCCTTGATTTATTTGGTCTGAGAAATGAATATGCCTTTGTTGGATTGAGAAATTTGCAAACATAGAAAGAATGGAAATTCTCCAAGCATGGAAATCTCAATTTTTTTTTGAATTTCTTCTGTAGACTTTTGGCTCATTCTATCAACATTAATTCCAAAAATGATATTATCCACATTGCCTACAATGATTAACATATCTTCGTTGTTTGTTTTGATGTAAAGATTGTTGTCTGCAACTCTTCTTTTGAAACCTTCTTGTTGTAGGTATTTGTCAAGTCTTGAATACCAAGCTCTGGGAGCTTGCTTTAGTCCATAGAGTGCTTTCATCAGTTTGCATACATAATATTTTTTGTTTGCAATTGAAATCCTTTTGGTTGTTCGATATATACTTCTTCTTCTAGATTTCTATTTAGAAAGGATGACTTGGCATCCATTTGATAGACTTTGAATTTCTTGAAACACGAAAATGCTAAAAACATTCTGATTGCTTCTAATCTTGCAATTGGAGCATGGGCTTCTTCAAAGTCAATACCCTCAATTTGAGCATACCGTTTACAAACCAATCTTGTTTTATTTCTTACTACTCATCCATCTTCATCCAATTTGTTTCCAAAGACCCATTTGGTGCCAATCACATTCTTGTCTTTTGGTCTGGGCACAAGTTTCCATGTCTCATTGTTCTCAATCTAATTTAGTTCTTCTTCCATAACATTAACCCACTGCTTATCTTCACTAGCTTGTGGAGATTATCCAATGTTTAGAATGGAGATATCTTATAAAGAGGGGAAAAAAAGATTATCTAACGTCTAAAATGGAATCCAGTGGTCAAATGAAGGATCGATATACTATTGTATTGAAAAAAAGGTGGATTTTATAAGTTAAACATTTCGTGAAAGAGGATTAAATCTATAACATCTAAAACTTACATAGTGTGTATATATATATGCCCATGGTTTGTTAATTCAATGTAGCTCAAGTGGTTGAGAGGAAAAGTTGTTACTCTCCCCACTTGGGTTCAAATCCCACTTTATGAAATGTTTGCTCTCAATGAGTTGATCATTGATGAGATTGATATAACCTATCCATGAGTTGTTGACTAGCCTTATGCCTTGAAGAATCTAGAGTTTTCCCTAGGTACCATCCTTAAAACAAGGGGAAGTGCTCGGGAGGTTTCCCCCAAGATATATTACTTGGAAAAAATACACCTCATGCTTTACATGTATTTTCTAATGTTAAATAAGTCATCTAACTTGAAGTTATATTGAAATTTAGGGTAGTAATAATGGTTATATGTTGTAAAGAGGAGATTTCATAGTCATAAAAACCATTTCAAAATGCCACACATAAATGTATTTGATTGTTAATGTTATTATCCACACACATTCCACTTAGAGGAGGAAGGGGAAGACCAAGAAAACAATCATATCAGGCCCATAACTAATCAACCATTATATTAGTAGGAGGGCCACTACCTTTGCAGACACCCCTTGTGTCATAAGGATCATGAGATATTGGGGCCTTTATGTTGTTATTAAGTAAGCCTCGCAACCGATGTGGGATAGGAGAGAGGAGATTTTATAGTTGTAAAAATATTCCAAGATGCCACACATAGGCATATCGCATTGTTGTTGTTATAATTCACATACATGTACATATGCCACATAGGCATGGGAGGGGAAGGCCAAGAAAGTAAACATATCAACACACAACCAACTAACCATGTTGTTACTAGGAGGGCCACTACCTTTTTGGATGCCCTCATTGGCATAATGACCATGATATATTGAGGCTTTATGTTGTAAACCAAGCCTTAACCAAAGTGGGATAGTGGGAGAGGATATTTTAATGTTGTAGAAACTATTCCAAGACGCCACTTATAGGTGCATCCTATAGTTACAATTATTATTCACACACATATACAAGCCACATAGAGGAGGGAGAAGAATGTTTAGCAAACAAGCATATCAACCTTGCAATTAATCAACTATCATGTCACTAGGAGGACCATTGCCTCTGTAGATGCCCCCATTGGTACAAGAACATGGAATACTTTATGCAACCATAAACCAAACCCCACAACCAAAGTGGGATAAGAGGAAATGAGATTTTATAATTGTAGAAACAATTCCATGGGTTGCACATGGGTGTATCCTATCACCATTGTTATTATTCACACACACTTACACAACCCACGTAGACGAGGGAGAAAAATACTGAGCAAGCAAGAATATCAACCCCCAACAATCAACCATCATTTTAATAGGAGGGGCACTAGCTCCATGGATGCCCTATTTGTATAAGGATCATAATATATTGGGTATGTGTTATATTCTTTACACAACCAAACCCATGCACGATTTTTTGCACTGGGCGCAACAACTCCCCTTGTCTAGGGGTTGCAAGGGGGCAGAGCCCCCAACTCTTTTTTAGCGGTTTTCAACACACGGTTTCTTGTTTTGGCAGTTTTGTGGTGCATGGGAAGATTTGTGGCTTAGACAATGGTTTTCTAATTTGAGTTAAGGAATTAGGGTTGTAGTATAATGCAGGTCAATGGATTAAGAGTTTTGGATGTTGCGGGATCCTATATATATATTGTATTGTAAACAATGAAGTTGGATGATGATAAATAAGAATTAGAGGTGCAACTCTAAATAGGTTGCTAGTGTTCCTGGTTTGGGTTTCCAGGGTAAACATTTGTGTATATGTGTGATTGCAATTGTGTTCTTTTATGTTTTTTAAGAATCTGTGTGTGCGTTGCATTGTTGTAAAAGGTTTAAAACTTACATTCATATCAGAGCAATTATTAGCTTCAGGGGGACACCTTTGTGGCCAGGGATTTGGTTGTGCTCTGTGATAAACCTTGTTACAGTGGGAGCTCTGCAATATTGATTTTTGTGGTGAAAAGAAATGGCAAGTGATTCAAAAATAGAGAACGAGAAATTTAATGGGCAAAGTTTTGAGTTGTGGAAGCTCAAGATGGAAGATTTGTTTGTGGACAAAGATTAACGGGTTGTTGTGGATCCAGGTACTACACCTACAAGAATGTCAACAAAAGGTTGGGCAAAGTTGGATCGGAAGGCAAAGAGCACAATTTGGTTGTGTCTCTCATATTCAGTATTAGTGAATGTGTCAAGGGAATCTACCGCCAAGGCATTATGGAATAAGTTAGGGCCTTTGTATCAATCCAAGTCCCTAGTAAACAAATTGTTCTTGTGGAAGAAGTTGTACAACATGAGGATGAAAGATGGAGACTCGGTGACAGAGCATCTGAGTGCCTTCAATATTGTAGTAAGTCAGTTATTGTCTATTGATATTAATATTTGTAATGAAGACAAGTGTGTTAGTTTATTGTGCTCTTTACCAAAATCATGGGATAGTCTGGTTGTGGCCAAAACTACTTTAAGTTTCGATGATGTGGTCTCATACTTCTTATCGAAGGATATGAGGTGGAAAAATATGGAAATCAGGAGCACATGTGCCTTATTTGCAAGAGGATGCTCACATAATATAAATAGAAATAAATCCTCAAGTGGGAGATCTAAATCTAGGGGAAGATCTAAATCTCCCGGAAATTTTGTAAAGGCATGTTGGAGATGTGGAAAAGAAGGGAATTACAAGAAATAATGTAGATCCATAAGTGTTGAGAGAGGGAAGAGATCCGATGATGCCTCTTCTACATAAGCAAAAACCTCTGCAAATGAAGGAGGGGATGTGTACTTGGATTCTTCAAGCACACATGTAGATCATGAGGCATGGATGATAAAGTCACGTGCATCCTTTCGTATGACTCCTCACAGGGAGTAGTTTCGTGAATATCAAGGGTATGATGGGTGTTTCGAAAACCAAAATCTTAGGATGAGGAAAATTCAAGTTGAAGCTCATGGATGGTAGGATTAAAACACTCCCCAATGTTCTGTACATCACAGGATTGACCAGGAAAATGATTTTTATAAGCAAGATGGACGATGTAGGTGTAAAAATAGTGTTTGAAAAGGAAACTTGTAGGATGGTTCGAGGGGCAATGGCATTGTTGAAGGGAGTTTAGATTAGAACTCTATATAATTCGATGGGAAGAATTATTAATGATGATTGCAATAGTTCCATTGTTCTTGAGATTAGAGCTGAAGAAAAAAAAACTCCTACAGTTTTTGGAGAAAATACTATGTTGTGGCATCAAAGACCGGGGCATATCAGAGAGAAGGGTCTTCGAGTAATACATGATAAAGGTATGGTTGAAGTTATGTCCAATTGCTCTTTCGATTTTGATTTATGTGAACATTGCTTATATGGGAAGCATAATTGTGTAAGATTCTCCTCTGGTGCTTCGAGGGCAGAGGGAATATTAAAGTTGGTGCACAATGATGTGTTTGGACCTATGTCAGCTCCATCACTAGGTAAATCTATGTACTATGTCTCATTTATTGATGACTTATCAAGGAATACATGGATTTATTTTCTAGGGAATAAATCTGAAGTCTTCGACAAATTTAAAGAGTTTAATGCTCTTGTGGAAAATTAGATAGAGAAGAGAATCAAGGTGCCGAGGGTGGATAATGTGGAGAATTCTACGAAAATGAATTCAAATAATTATGTAAGAAATGTGGTATAGCAAGGCAAAAGACTACTCCATACACACCACAACAAATTGGAGTTGCAGAAAGGATGAACATAATGTTGATGGAAAAAACAAGGATCAAGCTCAACGGTATCAAGCCGGGACAAGAATTATCGGTAGAGGTAGTGGGTACTGCATGTTATTTGGTCAATTGATCACTCTCATCAATGTTGGATGACAAGACTCTGCACGAGATATGGACTAGTAAGAAACCCTCTCTTACACATCTCAGGGTATTTGGCAGTGAGGCCTATGTACACGTTCCAAAGAAAAATAGAAGTAAGCTAGTTAAAAAAGTTGAAAAGTGTATCTTTATTTGGAACCCAAAAACTAAGAAGGTAGTGTATAGTCGAGATGTGGTATTTAGAGAAATCAAAGACATTTTCAAACAAGAATTCCTACTCAGGGAGGAATATCTAGAGAAAATAGAGTTTGAATTGAAGGATAATGAATCAAACTCTACAGAAGAACGAGAACCAGAAGAAGAAGAACCTCATACTCTGGTATTGAGGAGATCGGTTTAGAAAAGAAGGTAACCGAAAAGGTATACTCCACCTGATTTTTGGTCTAATTTTGCTTTGTTTATCACTAATGATGATCCTAAAACTAATAGGGAGGCAGTGGATTCAGAGGATGGAAAACTTTGGAAAAAAACCATGGTTGAAGAAATGGTAGCCTTTGACAAGAATGACACTTATGATCTAGTGGAATTGTCGGTTGGAAGAAATCCCATTGTAAGCAAATGGGTATTTAATAAGAAGTTGAATGCATAAGGAAAATTGGAGAAATACGAAGTGCAATTAGTAGCAATTAGTAGTAGTTAGTAGCAAAAGGTTATTCCCAAGTGTTATCACTCCAAAAGTCACTCCGTGATTGTAAAGGTAACGAGCTTGGTAACATAAAATATTTAGTTGGATGAAAGAATTTATAGGTGGATCAAACCATGGACTACCAAACCTCACTCGGTCAAAATAATAATGAATACACTCTAACAAATAAAGGCCTCATTGAACCAACCAGATGGTTATAAGTTAAAAAAAAAACAAAGGAAGAACACTACTATACCAACAAACTCATATACACTAAAGAGCATTTATGAATGGTTAGTTACAACAGGAAAATGTATGTGTGATCTCAGCCCATCAATGCAATGAAAGAACAACCTCTGGCAATCATCAAATGAACAGTAAGACACTATGAATTATAAATTCATCCACAAATACAATAGAAAGAAAGAAAACATGGAGGTCTGGTTAAAGACTCGGTGAAGAAACTGCAAATTCAGATGTATACTCATAAAATCTCAATACATAAAGTTGTTTGAAGTACCAAAGGTCGACCTTCAGTCTCGAAGACTACTCTCCCCCTCCCTATTGTCATTCCATATCATAATTTAAATAGAGGAAACCATTAACAACTATAACTAGCTTCTAGGAATTCAATCCTATCAACAATCTAAATATAAAGCGATTCCCAATCCATATATGACAACAATTTAGACAAGTTGTAATCAAATTCTATCGAATCTGTGATCTTAGTAGTTGACTTGCTCAAATGTTGGAATTGTTGCTAGGTTTAATGCCCTCAAAATATTTGTTGATCTTCTGCCACCTTCATTGCAAGTTGTCCTCAAGAATTCAGGATATGACATGCTTCATGATGTTATGCTACTTGAAAATCCCAGAGTGATCTTCTATTGCCAAGTGCTCTGAAGGTGCTTGGTTTGTCACTTCGTATGCTTCCACAAAATCTGGAATGATGTTTGACTGCCATTTTCTCTAATTCATCAAACTGGAAAGGTGGATTTGTTGTTGCCTTCGAACGAGATATTGATTTGGCTAACTCAGGGCAGCTTGAAAACAATGAGAAACCTGCTACAATTATGACAAAATCATAATGTAGATCATAATGGCATTGATCATATGTGTCCTAGATCTACCTTAGCAATGAACAATACAAATGATTAGAGTAGTAACACATTCTTCTAGAAAAAAATTCTTCATCCTGAGCATATTCTAAAAACACATGAGCTTCATGAGATACACATCAAAAACCCCAATCATTTACGATTTCTCCTTGTGCACTGAATAATTTCATTATGATAATGTGGGTGCTCTGCCTCCAATTGTCAAAAATTTTGCCAGGCGTTTTGCATCGAAATTATTCTTTCCCGGATCTTGGCTAGGTGCACTTTTGTAGAATGTATCACGGGCCTCAAAGTAACCCTTTATTTCATTCCCTAGTCTTTTTTGCTTTTAATGATTTGCCAAAACTTCAATCTATTCAAACTGCTTCTTTTGTGAGGAAGACATTGTTCTACTACTTGTGTTGCACTGTTTAGAGCCTGAACTCAGATTGTCATTAGACGATGGACAAGAATAATACAAATCAGGGTTTGTAGAGAGGTTTTCTGCACAATATCATCCATAACAAATATCGTAATACAACAGCAATCGATGTTGGATGATGATGGTCTAGCATCCGGTCAGAGACAAGAAAAGCAGAACAAAAACCCATCACCAAATGGACCAATCAAATTGCTGACAGAACCAAGTTCTCGGCATCTAAGTGCAATGGCAATGGCGCACCAATTTTTGAGACTTTCCATCTGAACGAGGCTTTCACATTCTATCCCTTCCAATCACTAATCAACACCGCCATGTTATTGATCTCAGATTTTTGACCCGACGACGATACCTAGATCATTTCGTCTGCTGGTAGCAAGCATTTGACACCTTAGCCATTCTCTTGATATTTGAGTGTTGATGTCTACCTCTGATTGTTTGGCTGGATAAGATATGAAGGGCACTTGTAAATAAAATGTGATTTTACTCCTTGACATCTGGAAAATCAACACGACTATAGCTTGAGCTTTTGTTGTTCCTTTGGCGTTTGACACCTTCAAACTCTGCAGACACTTAGCAACTGGCACTTTCACCTGCACACGAAAACTCCAACCTCATCGATCTGATGCTTTCCCATTGACACCTGTAAATCTTGGCAAATGGCACTTGTCTGCATTTAGTTTTTTTATTTGCTTAACAACACGAAAACCACACACATTAAGAATTAAAAAACGTTGGCCTTTATATGTACCAATGCCTTCATAACTAATTCGATGAGTTAAGTGAGGTAAGGCCTCATGGGCTTGGTGTTAGCGTTGGGCTTTGTGTGGTTTGTGTTGTATACTATAACTTAGTGACTTGATATATGTGTTGGATTAATATGTGGTATGACTGTGGACTTTGGTGTATGCACTAGATTTGATCGATAAGCTTGACTTAGGTCACTTAAGAACACACCACCTTTTTCTATAAATTTACAAATAAAAAATGTATTTTTTTATTTGAAAATATAAAGAGACAAAAAAACTAGGGTTTCTAGGCATAACAATTTATTGTTAACTTTTGGAATGCAAGTCAGAAAGCAGAGTCAAAAGAATCTTAGGCAAAAAGAAATCAATGGGACCTTGTCAAGTCTTGATGGGAAATTTGAAAACTATGACAATTGGCAAAAGACCTGAGAAATCGACAAATTAAGCATGAACAAATGAAGGTGCCTCAAAACTTAAAGGAACATTTTGAGCGCTAACATCTGGCTCCAACTGGGATGGAGACGTCCCTGTGAGGCTCCAAGAACCTAGTAGTTCCAGTGGCCTTTTCCATTGGGCTATGGAGTCAACTGTGCAGCCTCTCTCTGCAAATTTTCAAAACTGCCCATTTTATTCAAGCAATTAACTGATAAACTGTTGAAAAAGTTGAAGGAAAACAAATGTTGGGGAAGCACGCTTATTTCCTATGCTACCCTATTTCTAACTAGTTCTGCAACTTGGTCAAGTAAAGGCAGACTTCCATAACAACCATTCAAATAGTTTCAAAACTGAAATGATCTTGTCCATACCACTTATCAATAGATAACGTCTAAAATATAACATCAGTAATAGAAACTCCTTCAGGAAACAATACTCACCCATAAGTACTGGTGAACTGATGAAACCTGGAATTTTATGATGAGCTAAAAAATAAGACTCTAACAAGGCTGCAAATGGATATTTGAAACCAAGATCAAAAGCATGTTGATCCATGAATGCCTCTCCACTTAAAAACTGATAACCTTCTAATTCCCTTGTGATCATCTCTCGATCATTTGTTGCAACAACTCCCTCTTTAGAATAATGATAATAAGATAATGACAAAACAGGGTTTAAATTATAATGATTATGATCAACTAGAAACTTGTAATTATCTATGCAGTCCTTAGTTACCTCATGCTCAAAATGGTTTGAAAACTGATCATCAACTTGACATGCATACCTGTCCATAGAAACATCTGCAAACACTGAAGAATCTGTTTCCAAATCTGACATATACTTACATCCTTGCTGTTGTTCTAGATCTGCTTCATACTCATTGTCTTCTTGCTCAAAATTTGAAATATACTGACAATTTGCTTGCTCATATGCATGCAGATTTTCAAAGTAAGTTGGATCTCGAATCCTTCTAGAAGTACGAATTTTCTCCTCGATTCCTTCTGCATCCTCAAACAATTGTTTTAAAGATGATGATTTCCTTTCTAACAGGAGAAGGACAAGCTCTGAATGTTGAGCCATGGAAGCAGTCTCTGTAGGCCGAATCTCCAAAGGCATACCATGATAAATGTTGTAGAACCTTCTGTTGAAGACAGATAGAACTTCGTCTTTGCCTTTCCTCAAAGCATAAAAATCAATGAGGTACAAATCAAAATATTTGTTCTCACCCCAACACTTTGAAAAATCATTGGACAACTCGATCCAAGAACCAATGGAATCAACTCTCAAATCCTTAAACCATGCTGCAGCATCTCTGAACAAATTCTTGGAGAATAACCTCATAATAACATCATCATGAATAATCTCGAATTGATCAACACAATTTTCAAAGGACCCCAAATGCCTCTCAGCTGTGACATGATCCTCTCCAGAAAAACGGGGAAGATACTCAAGACAATCAAGAGGATAAGGATGAAGGAGATATGGCAGCCTTAAAGGCTTGAACATCTTCATTTTGATTCTAGTTTGGAAAGTAGTGGGATAATCATGAGGATTAACAAGCTGATTGGAAGGCTCAATAGTCACTGAAGATAATGAGATCTGAGAAAGTTTTGCATCTGTTTCAATCTCCTCAAAGTCACAAGGATGATCAGATTTAAGAGGGATTTGAATGTAAAGCTCATCTTTATGAATAGGTTGAGGTAAAGATATAGGATCAACATCAACAACATAAGGAGGCTGCAAATTTTCCTCTTGCAAGGATGGATAGATAAAGGTAGGTTGATGATCATATGAATAAACAAAACACAAGATGATCCTTTTAATATGTGAAGGGAAAAGTAGAAATGAGTTGATAAAGAACAACAACAGTTCATGAAGAAAGCTTATGAACTGATACCTGGTTTTTCCCTTATGCCTTTTCATTTTCTGTCAACCGGATCCTCCCCAGTGGAGTCTTTGATTGTGGAGTCGCTAGGCAGATTGTTACAGTCGATTTCTGTGTCGTTCTCTTTTCTGCCATCAAAAGTCGAGTCTATGTCGTTCTCCCAGGGAAACTAGCTTCACTTCCGTCCCTGGCAACGACGCCAATTTGTTATCACTCCAAGAGTCACTTTGTGACTATAAAGGGAACGAGCTTAGTAACATAAACTATTTAGTTGGATGAAAGAATTTATAGGTGGATCAAAACATGGACTATCAAACCTCACTCGGTCAAGATAATAATGAATACACTCTAACAAATAAAGGCCTCATTGAACCAACCAAATGGTTATAAGTTTTTAAAACAATAAAGGAAGAACATTACTATACCAACAAACTCATATACACTAAAGAGAATTTATGAATGGCTAGTTACAACAGGAAAATGTATGTGTGATCTCAGCCCATCAATGCAATGAAAGAGAAACCTATGGCAACCATCAAAAGAAAAGTAAGACACTTTGAATTATAAATTCATCCACATATACAATAGAAAGAAAGAAAACATGGAGGTCTGGTTAAAGACTCGGTGAAGAAACTGCAAATTTAGATGTATACTCATAAAATCTCAATACATAAAGTTGTTTGAAGTACCAAAGGTCGACCTTCAGTCTCGAAGACTGTTGTCCCCCTCCCTCCTGTCATTCCATATCATAATTTAAATAGAGAAAACCATCAACAACTATAACTACTGTCTAGGAATTCAATCATATCAACAATCTAAATATAAAGCAATTCCCAATCCATGTATGACAACAATTTAGACAAGTTTTAATCAAATTCTATCGAATCTGTGATCTTAGTAGTTGACTTGCTCAAATGTTGGAACTACTGCTAGGTTTAATGCCCTCTGAATCTTTGTTGATCTTCTGCCAATTTCATTGCAAGTTGTCCTCGAGAATTCAGGATCTGCCCTACTTCATGATGTTATGCTACCTGAAAATCCCAGAGTGATCTTCTATTTCCAAGTGCCCAGAAGATGCTTGGTTTATCGCTTCGTATGCTTCCACAAAATTTGGAATGATGTTTGACTGCCATTTTCTTTAATTCATCTAACTTGAAAGGTGGATTTGTTGTTGCCTTCGAATCAAACATTGATTTGGCTAACTCGGGGCAACTTGAAAACAACGAGAAACCTGCTACAATTATGACAAAATCATAATGGCATTGATCATATGCGTCCTAGATCTACCTTAGTAATGAACAATACAGATGATTAGAGTAGTAACACATTCGTCTAGCAAAATTTTCTTCATCTTGAGCATATTCTAAAAACACATGAGCTTCATGAGATACACATCAAAAACCCCAATCATTTACGATTTCTCCTTGTGCGCTGAGTAGTTTCATTATGATAATGTGGGTGCTCTGCCTCCAGTTGTCAAAAAGTTTGCCAGGCGTTTTGCATCAAAATGCTTCTTTCCCGAATCTTGGCTAGGTGTACTGTTGTATAATGTATCACGGGCTTCAAAGTAATCCTTTATTTCATTCCCTAGTCAATTCTGCTATTAATGAGCTGCCAGAACTTCAATCTATTCAAACTGCTTCTTTTGTGAGGAAGACATTGTTCTACTACTTGCGTTGCACTGTTTAGAGCCTGAACTCAGATTGTCATTAGATGATGGACAAGAATAATACCAGTCAGGGTCTGTAGAAAGGTTTTCTGCACAATATCATCCATAACAAATATCTCAATACAACAACAATCGGCGTTGGATGATGATGGTCTAACATCCGGTCAGAGACAAGAAAAGCAGAAAAAAACCCATCACCAAATGGACCAATCAAATTACTGACAGAACCAAGTTCTCAACATCTAAGTGCATTGGCAATGGTGCACCAATTTCTGAGACTTTCCATCTGAGTGAGGCTTTCACATTCAATCCCTTCCAATCACTGATCAACACCGCCAGGTTATTGATCTCATATTTTTGACCCGACGACAATACCTAAATCATTTCGTCTGCTGGTAGCAAGCATTTAACACCTTAGCCATTCTCTTGATCTTTGAGTGTCTATGTCTACCTCTGATTGTCTAGCTGGATAATATATGAAGGGCACTTGTAAATAAAATGTGATTTTACTCCTTGACATCTGGAAAATCAACACGACTATAGCTTGAGATTTTGTTGTTCCTTTGGCGTTTGACACCTTCAAACTCTGCAGACACTTAGCAATTGGCACTTTCACCTGCACACAAAAACTCCAACCTCGTCGATCTGATGCTTTTCCCTTGACACTTGTAAATCTTGGCAAATGGCACTTGTCTGCATTTTGTTTTTTTATTTGCTTAACAACACAAAACCCACATGCATTAAGAATTAAAAAAGGTTGGCCTTTATATGTACGAATGCCTTCATAACTAATTCGATGAGTTAAGTGAGGTAAGGTCTCATGGGCTTGGCGTTAGCACTGTGATTTGTGTGGTTTGTGTTGTATATTGTAACTTAGTGACTCGGTATATGTGTTGGATTAATATGTGGTTTGACTGTGGACTTTGGTGTATGCACTAGATTTGATCGATAAGCTTGACTTAGGTCACTTAAGCACACACCACCTTTTTCTATAAATTACAAATAAAAAATGTGATTTTTTTTATTTGAAAATATAAAGAGACACAAAAACTAGGGTTTTTAGGCAACAATAACAATTTATTGTTAACTTTTGGAATGCAGGTCAAAAAGCAGAGTCAAAAGAATCTTAGGCAAAAATAGATCAATGGGAGCTTGTCAAGGCTTGATGAGAAATTTGAAAACTATGACAATTGGCAAAAGACCCAAGAAATCGACAAATTAAGCATGAACAAATGAAGGTGCCTCAAAACTTAAAGGAACATTTTGAGCGCTAACACCAGATAGAGGGAATTGAAATTGGTGAATTTTTTTCTCGTGTTGCCAAGTTAACTTCTATTAGATTTCTTTTATATGTTGTTGTTTCTCTTGATTTTGAAGTAGAATAGATGGACGTAAAGACAACATTCCTACATGGGGATCTGGAAGAAGTAATATACATGAAACAACTAGAAGGCTTTGCAGTGAAGGGAAAGAAAGAGCTAGTATGTAGTCTGAAAAAGTCCCTGTATGAGTTAAAGCAATCACCAAGGTTGTGGTATCAAAAATTTGATACTTATATGTTGGGACTTGACTTCACAAGGAGCAAAGTTGATCACTGTGTGTATCCAAATTAGTCTATGATTGTCTTATTTATTTGGTCTTGTATGTGGATGATATGTTGTTGATATGAAATGACAAGGAGATTATCCAAGATGTGAAAACTCATTTATTCTCTAAATTTGACATGAAGAATCTTGGTGTTGCAAATTTCATTTTGGGCATGGAAATTAAAAGAGATCGGCCAAACATGAAACTCTGGTTAAATTAGAGGAAATATGTCGAGACAATATTGCAGAGGTTTAATATGCAAGAATGTAGATCGGTCAGGGTTCCTATTCTTGTAGGTGTAAAGTTATTTGCAGATTAGTGTCCCAAGGCACGTGAAGAGGAAGATGACATGTCTCGTGTTCCGTATGCTAGTGCAGTTGGCAGTTTGATGTATACAATGGTCTGTACTAGACTGAACATTGCACATGCAGTGGGAGTTTTGAGCAGGTATATGTCAAAACCAGGGAAGGAGCATTAGACAACAATAAAGAGGGTTTTCAATTATTTGCGCGACATTACTAGTTATGGATTGTGCTACCAATGAAGACCGAAATTGGACAGAGTGTTGAACATACATGGGTTCGTCGATGCAGACTGGGTTGGAGATATGGATCACATAAGATCTATAAGTGGGTATGTGTTTAACCTATTTGGAGGAGCAATCAATTGGATGAGCAAAATATAGTCTGTAGTTGCACTCTCAACTATAGAAGTTGAATACATGACAACTACTTGTGCAAGCAAGTAAGTAGTATGGTTACAAATATCGTGTTTAGGTATTGGGTTGGTACAACAAGCTGTAAGGATAGATTGTGACAACTAGAGTGCAATCTCCCTAGCAAAGAACTCAACTTATCATTCAAAGACAAAATATATTGATGTTCAATATCACTTTGTGAGCGACATGGTTGAAGAAAAGAAGGTGTTGTTGATGAAGGTGGATGCTTTGAAGAATGTTGCAGATTCATTGATGAAGATTGTGAGCACCGAGAATTTCTCTTGGTGTAGAGAAATAATGGGCATTGCTTCCCTGGATTGTTGACTATGTAATCTTGTGACCCCCTATATGCAAAGAAAACAACAAGATGTAATCTTCAGGACTCTATATATGCAAATAGAAAACAACAAGTGGGAGAGAATGTTGATATGTGTTATATTCATACGACAAACCCCTGCATGTGATTCGCCATGCTTTATCGCAGCTAGGGGTTAGATGGGAGGTGGGGTCATAGGGTATATATATATATTGCAATTGTAAACACGAAGTTGGATGACGCATGAATAATAATTACAGTGCGGTTCTAAACAGTTGTTGGTTTTCCAATTTGGATTTTACCAGAAATCTCTAAGGCATATGTGTGATTTCAATTGTGTTCTCTTTTGTTTTTTAAGAATGTATGGGTGCATTGCATTATTGTAAAATGTTTAAAATTTACAAGGAGCACTAGCTTCGTGGATGCCCTTTTTGTATAAGGATCACAATATATTGGGACAATTACACTATCACATACCAAGGCTCACAACCAATGTAAGATAGGGAGAGAGATTTTATAGTCATAGAAACATTTTTCTTTAATGATCCACTAATAATAAATAAATTAAACTAGAAGCGTAACAACTTCACATGAACTTAAGTTTTTAGTATAAAAGTTCTCCCATTAAAGTAACATTTGAGAAATAAGAATTAAAATATTAATACAAAACAAAATTCCAACATCACGATATGCCATTAATAGTAAGACTTGTAATTAAACTTGGAAACCACACAGATAACATCCATGAGCCAAAAAGACTATATAAATATCACATTGAAACCTTCAATAATATTATTTTTTCATAGCAATGACTATTTATATTTATCAAAAACTTCACTGTGACTTTATTCATATGACGTTCAATATATGTTTCAAAAAAGAATGTCTAACCTCAAAAGGAAATTTCAACAACTCTACAAAATCACCGTGCAAGCAAAACCAAATCCACCCACTCCAAAGCTTGCAACTATATTGCTTGATAAACTAACCTTGTATAAATATAAATTGGCATAACATAGATAAACTACAGTGAGATTTGAATCCCTCATTGAGCAACAACAATCAATTCAACTTGCTTCGTTGAACTAAAGTCATTGAAATAGTTGCTTGAGTGTTCATGATGGCCATGAGCAACCATAAATATGTTCCATTGAGGGAAATTAACAAAACTTGAGAGTGGAACTAGTGAATATGAGACAATGGAGAGGATTGACTTAGATATTCAGATTGTCTGACCACTGATTTTGTTGAGCCCATTGAGGGAAATTAACAAAACTTGAGAGTGGAACTAGTGAATATGAGACAATGGAGAGGGAAGTCTCTACCTCCAAGTATTTCATTCAGAGGATGGTCAAAGTGGAGAGAGATTATTGCTTCGAGTATCGTAGAGCCAAAAATTGCTTCCCAACTTCCACATTGAACCTATCCGTCACCTTGTTGGATTCAGTAGTCTGTGTCTCAAATTGAGTCTTACTTCTTTGCCATGAGTGTTGAATAGGTCACATTAAAGTCTCAACAACTTCTCTTTTGCATTAACAAAGACATCTATTCAATCCATGAACATCAATGTACCATGGAGAGGGTCTCTTTCTAAGTGACACAAGGTGAAACTCCAAGCCAATCCTCTTATGAGACTTAAGGCCATAATTGATTGAGAGAGGGAAGAACAAATGAAAAAACCAAGAGCCCTAATCTCTAATATACAAGCCTTCGTTAACACTTTGAGCACAAGCTATAACAACTAGTAATATCAGTGACAATCACAAGGCCTCTCACACTTTGATTCCGGTGAGGACAATGCCATACATCGATGCTTCCACGATGCGAGAAGTAATGAGGCAGGAGGAGTGATGAAAGGGGTTTATTACCTCTCCCCTTCTCGAAGTTTCCAATGGGGCAAGTGCGAGGGACAAATCCCCCATTATATTTATTTTATTTTCAATTTTTTTTAATCATCATGGAAAGGGTTTGGAGTCACACTGTATCCCATTGTGCATTTGAAGTGAAAGTTCTCCCTTTGCAAGAGTAACTTCTACGTTGGCCATAAATTTTGCCTTTGGGTCAAGCAATCATTTCATTTAGAATAATCCAATCCTTCAGAATTCATGGGTCAAGGGCCTTGTTCTCTGTATGATTTTGGCGATGCTCCACTAAAAGGGAGCTCCACCCAGTTTAAAAGCCCTGATGATAAGCAATGAATCACCAACAACAATGATTCCAAAGTTGGTTTGTTCACTTAACTACGGGTAGCTTTGTTACATTGTGATGTTCTCTGCTTCATTATTTGTAGTGTGCCCTAACCCGTGAGAAAATGTCAAACTCCTTCCATCATTCAAGATTGAAAATTATCCCTTTGAAACTACCACCTCTTGAAACCTCCTTGAGAAAATGTCAAACTCCTTCCATCATTCAAGATTGAGAATGATCCCTTTGCAACTAAAACCCCTTGAAACCTTATTGATATAAAATTGGAAGAGGCAAAAATAACATTAATCGAATGAAATTGAATGTAGTGAATAAACTTTCGATGATAAAATTTTCAAGAACTACCGCAAACTCATTAAACAACAATTTCCCGTCAACTAACGCTGACGTCGTCGTCTAGTAACGGATTTTTAAACCCATATGAAAATCTTGCATGTGCCCTCATGCTACATGGCAGAATGCTGTTTTCCATTATCGAGACGGACATATAGCTCTTATGCGAAGGTCTGAAACCCTTTGAAACACCTTGTGTTGCTTGAGTTGGTTGCGAGATCGAATCTGCCAACAATGGCTTCAGCTTTCCTCAGGAGAGAAGCAAGGCGCCTGGGCAGCCTCACCGCGTCAGGGACGCTCAAGGCCCTAACAGGATCGCCATGGCCGCAGTCTGCGATCCACCAAACACAGTAAGTCCCGTTTAATTCTTCGATTAGAGTCGATCCTCTTCTTTATTGGATTTTCCCCTAGGTCTTAGTCTCATCTCAGCCTCCGTTTTTTATTACCCCCTTTTCATGGAGTTTTTTGATTTGCACATAAATGTCCATTGCGCTTAAACCCCAATGCCAGTGGTAGATTGGATTGAACTCTTATTAATCGTCCTATAATCGATCGAAAAGAAGTTTAGTTTTTCTTTCCTTTTGAAATTTACTTAAATCCTATTATCCATCGTCGTGATTGAGCCTTGTTGAAAGTTAAAATGTGGTTAGGGCTAGAAAACCACGGGTTATTTCTCCCTTTATTTTACTCTCGCTTTAAGCGACCATAAGCGAACAGTGCTTACTCATACCTGCGTTTTATATCTTCAATGTTATCACAAATTCCAAAAGAATGATTGTTTCGCGACGAGCGGTGGCACATGCATATTTGTAGTGGCATTTTTTTACAGTTTTAGTTGTTATTTATGCGCAGTCGTGGCTGCATTTGGTAAATTTGATTGTTTCGCGACGAGCGGTGGCACATGCATATTTGTAGTGGCATTTTTTTACAGTTTTAGTTGTTATTTATGCGCAGTCGTGGCTGCATTTGGTAAATTTAATCATGTTAGAAATTTCATTCATTGCCACTTGAAAAGTTCCATATTTGTGATATAGTGCTTGTTTTCCAACTACTTATTGCATTGTGCAAGCAGAAAATTGTATACATGCAGGCTGTACCTGCATTTTGCACATATTCCAACGTTGTGACTATTTATCAATGATCATCGATTTGAATTGCACTGATGACTTTTAAACCACACATTTTTCTACACAGAAAGATGTATCCTTATGGCCCCATTTGATGTGTGCTCTTTTCATATATTTTCAGTTCTTTTTCCCTAATCAGATCCCAAAGGATACCTTCTGACATTTGTGGATAGAATCCCTGCTAAACCTGTTGGTGTAGACTATTGCCCCTCACCTAGGGGGATTCATAGTGGGCACCTGCTGGCACAGAATAATTGTTATCTTTTACTCCCTAATTTTAGTATCAATAACTATGTTCCCGTTAATGTCGATTGACCAATTACATTGAGATATTTAATTAGATTTTATTTGTGCCTTTTAGGAACCCAAATTTGACTGGACTAAATATTTAGGATTAGTTAATGTTGAAGGACATGTGACCTGGCTACTCGTGTGAATTGTGTCATCTTATTATTCATGGTCTAATGTAATGCTCAACTATGCCTTAGCTTGTGTCACGACTTGAAAGGCCTCTTCTTGGAGATGCCTGAAGGCAAACATTCGTAGGTGTTCTGCACTTGCTTTTGAATCTGTTTTCTGGTTGTTAGTAACCTTTTGGATTCAATTATTATGATCTGCTGTTTACGTTCTTTTCATATCATGTTTCTTAATTTCTAGTAACTATTTGCTTCTAACCACATGTTATACTATCTAATCATCTCCCAAACTCTGCATATGTGACAAACGGTATCAGAGGGTCAATATCAAGTCCGTGAAGTGCGTGAAAGCCATCATTTTCAGATTGTCATCTTTCCAATTTCGATGAGCAGACACTGAATGTAGATTGTACATTTTTATACACTCTATGGTACCCATGGCTGCGGCATTCCAGGGGCTATTCTTCAAAATTCTGAATGATTTCTGGGATTTATTTCAAGAGGAAATATCAGGGTCATAGCTTGACTCTTTGCTATGGTTACTCCTACATAGTTGTATAGTTGCACCATTATGACCACCATACTGTGAAATTTACAAACTTGTCTGGACTGATCATTATCTGCAATCAGGAACAATTTGGAAATGATAAATATCTTCATGCAGAATAATAGAAGTTTGGAAAATATGACTGCTCAGTTGGATTTATGCTGCAGCTCATGCTTGGAGACAAACTCTTCCCCACAGGAAAAATACAGTGTTAGAGTTTTCAAACACCCAAAGAATTTATGATTACTCATCAATCAAGGAAATATGTGGTAGTGAACAACGTTCATGAAGTTCTATCCCTTTTTATTGATTAAAGTAACCTGGTCAGATTAATTCTTGCAATTTAAAAGACAACTTCCTCTTTGCATCAATAAAAAGTCTGCAATTTATTCTCATATTTGAGACTGTTGTGGCTGATTTGAAATGTTAATTATGTGTCATCTGTCATTTTCAAAGTTATTGGACTTGACTGGACTGGGGACTCGTTTTGCTCCTATATTCAAAATTGACCTGCGGCAGAACAAAAACTCATCAGTCAACCTGATAATGACCCAACATATATAAAATACAAAAGTATAGATTTTCTAGAAAAATATATATTTTTTACATTGAATTTGTATTAGACATGAAAGTCATTGAATAGATTGCAAAAATAACACATCCAAGAATATTGTATGATCATGTATGGAAATTTCCATGGATTCATGACGTGAAGTTATGAACCAAAATGAACAAAAATCAGATTGTTCAATGTTAAGAGTTGAGTCAATACTCAAGAGTCAAATCTGAAATCATACGACAAAATATGATAATACACAATAAATATAACAACCTAGAAAGGAGCGCCACAAAAGGCCCTCTTACCTCTTCCCTTACTTAGTAGTTTTCTCCAACCACATTATTTCATCCTTTATAAATAATCTCTCTTGGCCTGCAGGGTCTTGCTGTGCAATCGAATCCGATGTTGCATCAACATTGCTCATGTTAATGGCATTAAATTGGTGCCGCTTGATATGCAAAATGGCCTATGAAATATTTCAGGGTACAATTTAGATTGATTCTAAAATACTTTGAAAAGTTTTAACTTGAATAAAAAGCCATGAACTAAGTTTGCCCCTTTCAGTTTCTTCATTCAGAGTTTGAGATGATAATCCACAGACACCAAATCATTAAGGCGTTTCTTGGTTAATCAATGGTGTCTTTTGGAGTTTATATGCTCAAAGAGACTCCACTTTCCCTTACAAGAGCATGGAGCAAGGCTGGCTCAATATTTGACTAATGAATAATTGTAGCTCAGGAGTGTCATCACCAAAATTCTCCCACCATACACCTAGTAGTACGTACACATATATTAGAATTCAAGATTTAAAAATAAAATAAGAAATTCTAATCTAGCATATCTTGGTTGTACTTGCTAGCATATTCTTTCTCACTTTAACCTCACTTACATGGAAATCAATCCATTTGCGGCCTTGAACTTCTGAAGCTAAGAAATGAGTTCTTAACATAAAGCATCATCATCCACAAAATGTTGTTGAGCACAACTATAGAGGCCCCTCTTCACCTCTCCATTTGCAGGGATGCTTGACTTATACAAGGCATACACATTGCCCCCACCAGTGTTGGGAGTTTGAATGGGTTGGTTTGGGTCTCTAGTAGCACGTCTTTCGTATTTGGTTTTACTTGTCATGCTACCTTAAGTAGGTAGTGTGTTTCTTGTTTTTCAGAGGTTTCCTCTTTAAATTCATCAAATTATGTTTTTTGTACATTTTGTTGTGGGTGTAATAGATGACTCATCAACCACTCAAAATTCTGGCTGCCTTATTTTTTCCCACCTTAACAGACTCTAGGGCTAGGGCTGCTTGATGTTTAACTCCCTAATCTACTTTTGGACAAAATGCTATTTCAACTTTGCAGACATTTCCAAGATGAAATTTGAACCTATGGATCCCCCTACAATCTTTGCAACACAAATGGCATATTAGAATCTCCAACCCTAGGTGACTGATATCCGTATGATCTTAAAGCAAACAAATCAAACTGAATTTATTTAACTGCTGAAATCTAATTTTTGAACATAGCATCAATCACACAATAGCTGGAATTGAAAAGTAAATAGTGGAAGCATCAACAAAATAGACAAATACATAGATGATTTATCTTTCATCTTAGCTTCTCATTTCTTAGATCAAAGCTTACAAGGTAACCTCCACAGACTGCTAAATCAGCAGTTATACGGTCAGATAAATCTCTCACAAAACATATCTGTACATCTGCTGAAGCATTGTACAGATTGCACGGAAATTGAGAAAAACAACAGCTGTATGGATCTTCTGTATGGCACTACTCTACAGATCTGTGCTGTACGACACCATATGCTCTGATGTACATCTGCTGAATGTCTGACTGTATGGATTTATACAGCTTCCTTTTTCTCACTCTTTGGCTTTTTTCTCTCGCTCTTTGGCTTCTTTCATGCTCACTAGATCCGCTCAATTGTAATTTACCTCTCCTATCTTGTCTTATTTATGCTTTACTGAAAACCCTAATCTATCAAAACCCTAATCTCATCCTGAGATGTATGGCCATGATTAAATCTAAGTCATTAATGTATTAAATATACTTCATTAGGCTCATTCGGCTAAGTCAACTGCAAAACATAAGATATTTCACTTTTTCCCAAGTGAATTACAAAATTGAATTAATTAGCCACCTTTCCTAAGTGGTTACTTTCGAAATGTCTCGAACCACTTCTTGCACATTCATACTGAAAATTGTGCAAGAAGTTCTTGTCCAAGCTACATTTCTTAACACTCCCTCTTAGCGAGGAAGGAATTCTACACCAGTCCAAGTTTGTCTTTGAATGCTTCAAACTTCCCTTTTGCCAAGGGCTTGGTCAAAATATCAACTACCTATTGATCTGGGAACATATTGGTGTTTTACTGCTCCCTTCTGAATCTTGTCTTGTATGAAGTGGTATATGATTTCTATGTGTTTGGACTTGTCCTGAAACATTGGATTCTCAGAGAGTTTGATACAACTTTCATTATCACAATATATCATCTTGGGATCCAACTCTTGATCAAGCAACTTTGCATGCAACTTGCGAAGCTAGCTAGTAGTACTGGTTGCCATGTTTTTTTCCTCGGCTAATCTAAGTGCAATGGAATTTTGCTTCGTATTGAACCAGGATATCACCGTTGATCCCACACTAAAGCAACACCTTGAGGTGCTCTTCTTGTTTGCATCATTGCCTGAATAATCTGAGTCTGTATACCCCTGCGACTGCACTTCATTGTCTCCAAGATATCGCATACCATACTCCATTTTTCCCCTTCAGTATCCGGGCACATGTTTTGCTACTACCTAATGCTTCTACCTCAACTCCACCATGTAGTGGCTCCTACCTCGACGCCACCATGTAGTGGCTCAAGGTGTTCACTACAAAACATATATCTTGTCTAATGTTGACCAAATATATCAAGGGACCTATCAACTCGCTGTACAACACAGGGTCCACCAACTTTGAATTTGAAGTTGTCACCTTCTTCAGATTAGTAATCATGGGGGTGGCAATAGGTTTGTTGTCCTCCATTCGAAACCTCTTAAGGATCTCAACTACATACTTACCCTGCCCAAGGAAAATCTCCCCTAGTTTTTTCCAAACCTCCAAACCCAAGAAGTAATGCATCATGTCGATGTCCTTCATCTCAAACTCAATTGCCATATTTGCTTTGCACCCTACAACTTCTTTGTACCTATAAGAAACAAGTCATCTATTAAGCAGATTAGTCCCAACAAATATATAATAAAAACATAAATTAGGATTTGCTTCACTCTTGGTGAAGCCTACACTTTGCAAATATTCATCAATCTAGGAATACCATGCTCTTGGTGCATGCTTGAGTCCATACAAGGCCTTCTTGCGCCTACAAACATTGGACTCTTTCTCATATACTTCAAAACCCCGAGGCTACTTAATGTACACTTCTTCCTCAATTAGTCCATTAAGGAACACTGTTTTCACATCCATTTGATGTATCCTCCATCCCATAAATGAAACTAAAGACATAACCACTCTAGTGGAAGTTTACCTGACGACTGGAGCAAATGTCTCCTCATAGTCCACTCCCTCTCTCTATGAGAACCCTCTTGCCGCAAACCTCGCCTTGAACTTCTCAAAGCTACTATTTGCAACCTGCTTGATTTTGTAGAGACACTTGGAACTCATTACTAACTCCCCTCTAGTGTTGGTACTATGTACCACATCATTCTTCATGATGGAGGTGTACTACTACTCCTCCACCATGGCATCCCACCAAACCTGTTGGTCTGTTGCATCTTGAAAGTTTGAAGGCTTTGAATCTATGATGTTGCTCATTGATGCCATGTAGTTTGGAAACTCCTTCGGAGGTATGTTCTTCCTAAATGTTGTCCTAGGAGTCTCAAAATACTCTCGAGAATCCCTCAATGTCTCAATGAATCATTAAGGTCTCCTGACAAAATTGGAAGTTGCCAATGTGTCTCCTCCTCACCTGAAGGCTGTTATCTTGTATTGGAGCTCATCGGTGTCTGTGGTGACCCTGGATCAACCTTCAAAGCTTCTCGCTCCTTATCCTCCGTCACTGGAATAGGCTCATGGGACTTCTTGGATGCGGGGTCCTCAAACTTTACTTCCCTGCTTACTACTGTATTTCTTTGGTTTGGAATATAGACCCCGTAGGCCTTTGAAGTCTCACTGTAACCTACAAATAGACCCTTCTTGCTAGAGGGCTCCAACTTGGTCCTCTCCTCTATAGGTATGTGAATATAAGCTGCACAACCAAAAATGTGGAAATGACTCACCTCTGGCATTCACATCAGTGAATGCCTCCTTTGGTGTCTTGTCCTCCAAGATCCTGCAAGGACACATGCTCTGGATGTAGACTGTTGTGTTGCATGCTTCTTCCCAAAGAAACATTGGTAAGTCCTGATCATGAATCACGACCTTAGCAACCCCTATGATGAATTTGTTCTTATGCTCTACAATCTCATTCTGCTATGGGTTATAGGGAACAATTAGCTCACTCTTGATTCTTACCTTCTTGCCAAAACCCTCGAACTTCTTGGAGGTATACTCACTCCCATTGTTCGATTTGAAGGCTTTGGTCCTCTTCCTTGTCTGGTTCTCAACTGGAGCTTTGGACGCTTGAAACTTGCTGAAGGCCTCATCCTTGGTCTTTAAGAAGTAGATCCAAGTCTTGCAAGAGAAGTCGTTAATAAAGGAAACATAATACATGCTTCCTAAGATTGAAGCTACTGACATCGGTCCATAGACATCCAAATGCACTAGCTCTAGAATCTCCTTAGACCTATGGTCACTGCTTGGGAAGGCAGCCTTGGCATGCTTGCAAAGCGTTTACCCTTTGCATACTCCTTGCTCATCAATGCTGAACTTTGAAATACCTGTGACTATCTCCTTCAGAACAGGCAATGCGTTATGATGCAAGTGCCCCATCCTCTTGTGCCACAACTCACACAAGATGTCACTTTTATGTACTAGGGCTCAAACAGGTTCACCCTATAACTTGTATAGATTGCCTTCTCTCTAACCCCTATCATTTATGTTGAATTTGCTCTAGATTCCTTTGGTCTGATGAGGTCCTGTTGGTTCTTGATCTCTACTGCATAGACCTTATCCTCCATAATCAAAACTGAAAGCAAGTTCTTCCCGAGACTTGGAACAAAGAGAACATCATCAAAGTCTAAAGAGTTACTTGACTGGAGTTGGAAGGGAGTGGTACCAAGAGTTGGAAGGGAATGGTACCAACTCTTGCTACTGGGTACCTGACATCATCACCAAGCTCTACTTGAACCCTAGAGTTGTGCTCTTTTAGATTGGAAAAACATTGTCTCGCTGATGTCATATGTCGAGATCTCCCACTGTCCACATACGAAGCATCCCTTGGAATCGTGCTTGTAGAAAGGCAAGATACCATCGAGAAATCCTTCTCGATTTTGGTAGCAAACTTGTTCATTTGAGTTTCTGTAGAGGTTGTCACCTACTTTTGCTGTTGCCGCTGCCCTTTGCTCTTCTTCTTGGCTGGACATTGTGATGCATAATCACCTTGCTTATGATAAATGAAGCACTTGAACTTACTCAAGTCCTTCTTCCTTGTCTCTGAGGTTGACTCCTTATTCTTTCCCTTACCCTTGCTAGGTCCTTATCCTATGCCCTTCTTCGCTAGTCCAAATAGGGCTTGGTTATTGTCACCACCCTTCTTGTAGGCCTTTGACTCCATCCAAGTCTCCTCCTAGAGATAGCGATCTTACAGTTTCTCAAAAGAGGGAATATTTTCACGAGCACAAATGCCCTTGAAAAATGTTTTCGATGAAGCTGAGAATCCATTTAGTGGCGCCATGTTCACTAGCTCCGTGTCTTCAATATTTTCCCCAACAGGTGCAACTTGATCATAAATCTACGTGACCTTCGTCAGGTAACTGGTAACTGTGTTTGATCCAATCATTTCTATAGATATGAGTTTGTTCTGTAAGGTCATCTTCCTGTTTATGCCCTTACTCTCGTAGAGGCCAACCATGGCATCAAGTGATCCTTTATAACATTTGTCATCATTTGATTGGCCTTCATTTCCTTCCTCTTGTTAATTGCCAATTATCGCAGATTTGTAGGTGTAGCCACAATATCATTGATGACTTCCTAGAGGTCATTCTTCTTTAATAACAACGTTACCCTAATCTTCCAAGGCAAGAAATTTGAAGCACCTTCCAACCTGTCTTCAAAATTGAGGCTAATTGTTGCCATCTTTGAGATCTAAGACAAAAACTTTGAGATATGATTAAGGAAGGCAAAAAACTATCCTATAAACCCTTGAGAAAATCAATCAGAGTCAAAGCTCTAATACCATGTAAATTTGCCCAACCCTAGGTGACTGTTGGCCTATAATGTTCTTCTCATAAATAACTGAAATACTGAATTTAATCAAAGACAATAAATTTTTGAATATTGCAATAGTCACACAATTTCTGGAAAATAAACAACGAAAGCAAGAAAATAAAACCTATACATGCACAATGATTTCTCCTCCAAATCAACTTCTCATTCTCTTTGATCAAAGTTGACAAGGTGACCTTTACTAGCGTGCTTAACGCAATAGTTGTATGGTCATTAAGTCTCCTCAACCAGAAGTGTATGTCCTGTGTAAGAAAGGGAAAAGCTACAATAGTACAACCTACTCTTTTCTTTCTTTTTCTTGACAGTAGAGCGCTCTTCCTCTTCTCTTAACACTGAAACATACTCCAACAATCCACAAAAGACAGTGTACAACCTCTTCTGAAGGTGTATGACCTATGCTTAAAGAAAGGATGTCTACAACAGTGGTACAGTTTGTACGGCCCGTTGGTACCTTGTTGGTCACTTTAGTAGATCTACTTCGTTTCTTCCTGGTGCATTGTTCTTTCTTCCAACTCTCTTGCTCTCTACTCATGAGGTCGACCTCTCCTCTCTTGTCCTCTTTGTGCTTTGAGAGAAACCCTGATCTCCTCAACCCTAGTTGCCACCTATTTTAATCTTGAGATGTGTGGCTAAGACAAAATCTTAGTCTAAGCTACTAATGTTCTAGAACATTTCATTTAGATCCCTAAGACTAAGTCGACTTCAAAACATTAGACTTACACTTTTTCCAAGTGAAATTACAAGATGGAAGTATTTCCCAGTTTTCCTGAGTGATCACTTTACAAATAATGAGAGGAAATGAAATAATAGGAAATTTAGATCTAAGAGTCGAACCAATGTTGCACGGAGCGGGAGCGGAGCAGGAGCGTCATTTTCCAAAAATCCTTGGGAGCGGAGCGTCCCGAGAGAGTCTATTATATATATATATATATATATATATGTATATATATTATGTTTATATTCAACAAAAACATGCAAAAAGACAAATTAGTTGCAGAATATGTGAAAACATGCATATTTGTGCTTGTAGATGAATACTACATTATTATGAAGTTCGAAATGCCATCCATAGTATATTAATGATTATATTGAAACTTTGAAAGAAAGCATTATGAATAAACAAGCAAGAACATTTAAATGACAAACATGAATGACAAGCAATGTTCCACCATAGCTTATATTGGGATACACATCATTAGTATCATCCTTCATCCTTTGCCTCTTGTCTTGACTTTGCTTATACCTCGATCCTCTAGGGACATCAGTTGACACCACCCAATTTTGATGAAACTACCTAATCGTAGCCTTAAAATATGGTAGAAAAAGCTTAACATGCTAATCAATGATTATGGTTTGAGTGAAGGGTACATTTTTGCTAAGGCCATGACAAAGGAGTTTAACAATCAACACCACCAACATTGGGGTATAGAGAGGGCTTGGTGGTCTTGATTAAATGCCAGTTACATACCCTCATACGTGATAGAATCCAGTGGAAACGTTGTAATCTTGAAATCCTGAAAACCGTTAAGTCTGTTGAATTTTGAATGGGACCTAAAATTCT
>SNQJ01S0019545.1:124924-137875 GCA_010110895.2 Picea sitchensis
TGAAGTGTTGTAAATCACCCTTACAGGTTACAATATTTGTTATAGTACCTTATCCAACACTCCATTCGATTTGAAAATTACACAGCAGTCAACAGTAAGCCTGTAATTGCCAAAGTCATTGGATTTGTAAGGCTCCTGTCTGCCCAGGTGGATGAGAGGATGGAATGAAGTATTCATTTTGGTTGCCTTTGTCATGTAACTGCATCAAAGAAAAATGCCTTAATCAGTCCTCCTTTTCATCAGAAACTGAAACTATGATGGAAGAAACAAGCTCGTCATCATAAGATTATTCTAATAATATATAGTTAATTAGCTATTGTGCAAGTATTGACAATCAATGACATGACATCCTGTAATATTGTGTAGAAAGCAGTTTCATAATGCGTCTATTTATGACATAAATTATATGGCCCTTTCACATAGACTTGCTAAATGAATGAACAACGTTTAGCCCTTCCCCCACATCTAAGCATTGTAACACTTCTCAATCAAACATATAGGAAACCAATCAATCCTTCCAATATCCCAAGATTTATGGCTTCCGAGTGTATAGGTAAATTTCACATGTTAGCCTAGCAAAATGGTTAAGAGCAATGTGCCAAAAATGTTCCGCATGTTACGACACATACCTTATGCTGATCCATAACAAATTGATAGCAGAAACTTGATAATACCTTCAAAAAGGGCTACTAGAGGTATGAATTGTATGCCGAAAAACTCGAATAATAAAGCGATTAAATTAACTAGGACGACTCGACTGATAATTCAAATGGAATTAATTTGATGCTAAAGCTTTGCCATTTATGAAAATAAAATGGTCAATTACATGTTCTTGGACTCAATTTAATCTATAAACTTTGCTCAGAAGAAATTCAAAATCAACGCTTATCCTATCAAACTGATACTGGAAATATCCTATAAGGAGCTAATAATTTATGCAATCCTACATGAAGTAATTGAAAACCATAGCTCAATGAAGTATAGATGACTATTATATACACTGTCTAAATAACCAATCTGCAAAGTAATCTACAGTTTATAAAACAAGGAAAGAAAGCCTGTATATAATTGCACAGTTAGATGACTATGAACATATATACATTAATGAAACATGACCTGCATAAGAGATGTTAGATGTTAGAGTATGGATAATTAGATATAAACAATTACGTGTAACCTGTAAGCAATATATGAAAATAAATACAACTTCAGCAAGCAACCTGCATACAAGAGAGTTAAATACATAAATATGAATATACAACAAATTAAGATACCCTGACCACTGGTGGCCCCCCAGAGAGTCGTGGCACTACTCCAACTTAATATACAGTCACAAACTTAGCATATCATTCATATTAACACCAGAACTAAAGTTTTACAGAGCAATTCAATATAATAGCTGTATATCTAAAAATCGTGTCTGTTCGTCCTGAGAGACTCCCAATACTTATAGAGTTTGTAAACATAGTTTGAGAGGTCGACCATTGAAAGGGTCGATGCTCTCCTACAATAGAAATTCATTAAAGCTTGACAACAGACAACATCTTCTCAACAACTTCATGTGCTCAAAATAGAGGCCGACGCAGCTACTCGAATCTAAATGTAATGAGTTCCATAGTTGGAGAGCTCGAGCAGGTACAAAACCCATGTTTCTGGTTCGCCAAGAAGAGCTCGTCGATATGCCAACCCACAACTGCATTGCACTCTGAGGGTTGGATCGAGGGTCGGATTTGTCTGATATAAATTCGGTTACTGGATGAAGGGCCACAAACTGCTCTCAATCCGTCCATAATTTCAGGAAACGGCCCGCGTGGAACCTAATTAGGCATATTAGGCACAAAACCCATGTGCCAGATTTTTCTGATTCCACTTAATTCTCCCACAAATTGAGCTCGAAGTTCACTACCTGGAAAAGGGCTGGATCGAGGGCTGGATCAAGGGTTGGATCGAGGGCTGGATCAAGGGTTTGATCGAGGGATGGATGGCGTTTTCGACTTGTTTCAATTAAAAGGCAAATGTTAATGGATTGTGCTCATTCGATCATCATAAAATCATCAAAAATGAATACGACACATACCTTATGCTGGTCCATAATAAATTGATAGAAGAAACCTGATAATACCTTCAAAAAGGGCTAATAGAGGTATGAATTATACGATCCACATGTTCAGAAAGAGACTTAGAGAAGGCAAAAATTAGGCAAAACATGGAGTCAACAATAATGGTGTGAGAAAGTCTCCAAACCGAGGTCATATGTCAAAATTGTGGCCCTGAGAAGTTGATGTTTCAAGTAGGCTCCTCACGGCCTGCACTCCTTTTGCCACATGATCTCCTAGGGTTAGGGTTTTGGATACTTGGATTTTTTAGTCTTAGGGTTTGGACTTTATGTTAAAAGGCAGTTTCAACTTCTTGTAATGGGGATATTTTGCAAATGTGCATAGCTGACAAATCTCTTTCTAGACATAAGCTATCACCATTCTAGCCAGTTTGTATTGCTTTTCATATTGGAGTGTGTTAGATTATGTAGCTCGGGCAGGTACTTCCACGCTAGGGGTGTCTAGTAGTGTGGAAGGGGCCCAACTTATGTCTAGACAACACTATATTGGTGGAGACCACTCAAGTCAACATGAGATTAAGTCACAGCCGTTGGATGTGACTTAAGTGATCTCACTGCTTGATTAAGTCCCCACCACTAGATCAAGAACTTGATAAGAAGATCCAAGGGCCAGGATTGCATGAGAGGAAAGGCTAGGGTTACAAATAACCTAGAAGGCCTCATTCCATAATTATCTCTCAAGTGAAGGTAGCCGACTAAGATAGAGAGGCGCCTCTAAGGAGATCTGATAATAGGGTTAAGTCGAACCAACAGTAGAGGGTCGAGCAGGATTGAGGAGATAAGAAAAGGAGGGCTGAGTAGGGTTAGTGACTAGACCAAGTCGGGTCTAGCAAAGCAAGAAGAGGAGGCTAAGTAGGGGAAGGGAGGCCGAGCTAGGGCCACCTACAAGTAAAGTCAACAAAATTCCCTAGAAAAGGAGTCCATACGAGTTGTACAGATATCGTACGGGCCATACAGATCACCAACCGAGAAAGGAAATCATACCAAGTCTGAAAATAGAAGAGACGTTCTGTTTATCAGTGTTTTTGCTGAAGATTAAGGTAAAATCTAGCTATATTGTAGTCACATTTTTGCTGTACGACCGCCCTGAGTGAAACCCGTGAGTGCACCGACCCGTATAGGTGGTACAGTCCTTGCATATTAGTTTGGGCGAAATACATCTATGTATGCACAAACCTGTGATAAATAAATTGTGTTTTAAGTGGTGTTGTTTCCAGAATTTGTTTCTCATGTATAGCTTCTTTTGTGTGGCTGTCCCAAACATCATTAATGCAATGGCTGTAGCTTAGATCTGATAATTAAGTTTATAAGCTATTCTCTTCAAAGTGTTTTCACGATTTCATTCATTAGTAGAGTTTGGGTTTCACTGTATTACTGTGCTCTTTGCAATATCTCTAAGTTGCATGATACGAGGAAACAAAAACACGCTATAAATGTGACTCCTCGTACATCAGGAAACGAGGAAACACGATATATATATAATGAGCTATTTCGATAAATTATATTATATTGAAATTTTGAAAGAAAGGCTAAAGCATTTAAGTTTTAACTTTTAACGTTATGATACAGAATACGGATTCATGAATAAATGAACAAGTGCCAAGGCCCAATAACATTTAAAATTTTAAATGAGAAATATAAAAGACTTTGGACAAGTGATACATAATGCCTGCAGTAAACTCTAAAAACAACCTTTATTATTTAAAAATGAGGTTATATATCCAAAATTAACCTTTATATGAGCGTTGAGGCTACAATGCTGCATATACGAACTATGAACAATGAACATAGAAATAAAATATGAGCTTTAGCTAAGCTAGTAAAGCCTAAAGGCTAATAGTCATCATCGTCATCTTCATATTCATAATGATCATGGAAAATAGAAGAAGATACACGTTCAATAGAGGAATATGGATTGGTAGAAGTATTTCCAATTTCACTTCTAGATTCCTCAAGATTCAGTGTAGCAAAAGAGGTGTCCAAGTCAAGGCATTCCGGATCCACATCCCATTCTTTAGAAAGCCCACTACTATATTCTGGACCCCTACGAGATGCAAGGCGAAGGTTGGAATGGACGTAAACAAGATCCTCAACTTTCTGTGAACCCAACCTGTTGCATTTCATTAAATGAATAAAACCATAGGTGCTTCAATTTCTTTTTGCTGATGAAGAGCTTGCCACTTGTGAAAGAATATGAATGGCAATGCTTTGTAGATGTACACCATTTGCTCCATGACAAATCCACCATCTAACTGGACTCATGGTGCTCCTCTCATCCAAAGCTGATATATTTGAATATTCATCCAAACTAGGAGCAAAACTAACAAATTCTTCCTTCACCTCCCTATGTAGATGTGCTGGACATATTCTCACAAGGGCTCTTTTCACTCCATTTGCCACTTCCCTATTCTTATGAGGTGCCTTCGTCTTCCCATTGCTTTGAGGAATAAGGTCTTCATCATAAAATATTGGATTTAGGGCATGTGCTAAAGTGTGCAATGGAGTGTTGAAATGGTTTCACCTCTAATAATGATTTTCTTAACTGTATCAACAAAATGAGCATCAACAAATAAAAGCTGGGGAGATTCCTGTGCAATGATTTCCATAGTTTTCTCAGCCATGGTATCCATACCATCGTAAACCTCTCTTCATCAAGACACAATCTGCACACCATAGCTCCCCGCTCTGAATCTGCCCATCTCCACTCAATCCAAAGTTGACTCACCACCATAGAAATCAATGGTTGCTTTACCTCAACAAGGCGGCCCAACATGATGAAGTTTGAGGCATATCTTGTCTCATCAACTTTCAACAACTCTAATTTGGAGTACTCTCAAAATATTGTTTGAGATTGGTGGTGGTTGTTGATGAATTTTATCATCTCCCTTGATTGTCTTATGAGTTCCTTAATCCATGGAACATTAATGTCAATCTCTTCTAAGATTAAATTTAAATTATGGACAATGCAACGAGTCCAAAAAATGTGTTCATATCTACTCTCAACAATCAACCCTTCAACTTTGCAAACTGTTGCATTATCTATGATAACTTGCACCACCTTACAAGGCCCTATTTGCTCAATAGCTTTGATTAAAATAACGGCAATGAATTGAGCATCCTTTACCTCCCCTGAATAGTCTTCGACCTTCAAAAACATTGCTCCTTTTGGTGAAGTGGCAATGATATTAATCAATGGCCTATGCTAAGTATCTGTCCATCCATCCGAGACAATGGTAACCCCAAAGCTAGTCCATGAAGAACGAATAGGTGCTAAAATATCCTCAACAANCAACCCTTCAACTTTGCAAACTGTTGCATTATCTATGATAACTTGCACCACCTTACAAGGCCCTATTTGCTCAATAGCTTTGATTAAAATAACGGCAATGAATTGAGCATCCTTTACCTCCCCTGAATAGTCTTCGATCTTCAAAAACATTGCTCCTTTTGGTGAAGTGGCAATGATATTAATCAATGGCCTATGCTAAGTATCTGTCCATCCATCCGAGACAATGGTAACCCCAAAGCTAGTCCATGAAGAACGAATAGGTGCTAAAATATCCTCAACAAGCTCCTTTCCTTTTCTGAGCAGTTCGGTTTGGACTTTTTCATAGTTAGTCCCTTTAAACCTTTGAGGAGCTGTGTTAATTGCCCTCACCACGGCTTACCAATAAGGAGACCAGACCGCGTCAAAAGGGATACCACAAGCATAGATGGCCCTTGCCACTCTTGATTCAGCTTCCTCTCTCCCTTGAGTATTCATCATTTTAGCTATTCTACTCTCTTGAATTGATCGATTTCTAGCATTCTTTGATGCTGGTTGTTCTTGCTGAACTGCTCTCCTCTTCCATGTGTCAAGCACAATCCTTGGCTCAATGTTTGGAGTCTGAGGAGTAGCATTGGCAAGTTGTTCATGTCTATTTCTAAGCCCATCAGCCTCTTCCTGCTCAATCTCATACTTCCTCCTTTCTTGTGGGTCAACTGTCTTTGGGCAACCATCAACACCATTTCCCTTGTCCTGCAAAAAATGTGACTTTGACTCTTGGGTAAGAGCCCTCGTAAGGTTTCTGACACAGATTGCATACCCATTCCCACGAACCACCACCAACAATTCTTGAAACCTTTGTTACATGCCTCCAAAGAGGATAAAAGTCAGCTCTCATGTTGCTCTTGGGCACTGGAGTAGAAGTTCCTTGATTGGAAGCCATTATTGCTGCAAAAAAAATACAAAAACAAATCTGCAAGAGAGAAAATGAAAAAGGAAATAGTAAAGTTTATTATTTTCTTAGGAAACCCTTCGAAATAAACTGTTAGAAAACACTAAATAATTCAAAGATGCTTGCTCCTTACTACAAGATGTTTTTTGTAGCTGAAGCTGCCCAAAAACACAACAAAACAGACTCAATGATGGCTGTAGCTGCCCCAAAACACCACAAAACAACGAAAAACTATGGGTGTAGGCCCAAAACAACACAAAACAGCAAAAAGGATGGCTGGAGCAGCCTAACACTCTGATTCCCCTCTTGCTGAAGTCGCCCTTGCCCTAACCCCCCTTGCTGGAATCACCCTTGCTCAATTTCCATTGCTCAAATCTCCCTTGCTCAAGCCTCAAACAGTGAGGAAAAATGAAAGGGACATCTTCTTTTAAAGAATTTTTTCTAGGGGCTTCTAGAAGTCTCAATAAAATAATATTTAAACCTAACTACCTGAAAACTTAATTTTTAAACCAAAAAAATCAGTTTTTGCGGGTCCCACGTGCACCGTACAGCCTGAAATGTGTCTTACGGATGCGGAAACACGTCGTACAGATGCTGATACACTTTTCAGACCCAGTGAAATGCGTATCAAACATGTGATATGCATTTCCGTGTTTTGGTATGGAAATGCTGCTGGTACAGGGTGGGTGGTGTTTCCTGCAGCTTAGCAATATCTCTATGTTATTTGCCCCGTTATTGCTGTCGTCATTTCATTCTCAACATAATCCATACCAATTTCAAAATTTGGACTTGTCCTAGAATCAAAGGGTGCTTTTAGTAGTCTTACGTAACTAAGGGTGGGCTGTTGTGGTAATGTCTTCGAAAAGGGTTAGAGTCTTTGTCCTGTATGTCCTGTATGAGATTTGCATATTCAGTTAATCCTTGGGGATCCAGATTTTAAAATGCAAAACCTATAGATTAGTCCTTGCTCTTTTCGGCCAAGAATGTTATCTGCAAAACTTTCTGGTTTCAGAATGATTGTTGTCTCTTCCACGTAGCAGACAACACCAAATGTTTTGGGCTTGGAGAAGGCTTCTGCTTTCTCTTGCTCTGCAAGAACTTTCGGAAGCTCCCCATACTCATGGTAGATTTAGTGTTGAAAGATGAACCTACTCCCACTTTTCATGTCAGAGGAATTTTTGCTGNTGAAGTGTTGTAAATCACCCTTACAGGTTACAATATTTGTTATAGTACCTTATCCAACACTCCATTCGATTTGAAAATTACACAGCAGTCAACAGTAAGCCTGTAATTGCCAAAGTCATTGGATTTGTAAGGCTCCTGTCTGCCCAGGTGGATGAGAGGATGGAATGAAGTATTCATTTTGGTTGCCTTTGTCATGTAACTGCATCAAAGAAAAATGCCTTAATCAGTCCTCCTTTTCATCAGAAACTGAAACTATGATGGAAGAAACAAGCTCGTCATCATAAGATTATTCTAATAATATATAGTTAATTAGCTATTGTGCAAGTATTGACAATCAATGACATGACATCCTGTAATATTGTGTAGAAAGCAGTTTCATAATGCGTCTATTTATGACATAAATTATATGGCCCTTTCACATAGACTTGCTAAATGAATGAACAACGTTTAGCCCTTCCCCCACATCTAAGCATTGTAACACTTCTCAATCAAACATATAGGAAACCAATCAATCCTTCCAATATCCCAAGATTTATGGCTTCCGAGTGTATAGGTAAATTTCACATGTTAGCCTAGCAAAATGGTTAAGAGCAATGTGCCAAAAATGTTCCGCATGTTACGACACATACCTTATGCTGATCCATAACAAATTGATAGCAGAAACTTGATAATACCTTCAAAAAGGGCTACTAGAGGTATGAATTGTATGCCGAAAAACTCGAATAATAAAGCGATTAAATTAACTAGGACGACTCGACTGATAATTCAAATGGAATTAATTTGATGCTAAAGCTTTGCCATTTATGAAAATAAAATGGTCAATTACATGTTCTTGGACTCAATTTAATCTATAAACTTTGCTCAGAAGAAATTCAAAATCAACGCTTATCCTATCAAACTGATACTGGAAATATCCTATAAGGAGCTAATAATTTATGCAATCCTACATGAAGTAATTGAAAACCATAGCTCAATGAAGTATAGATGACTATTATATACACTGTCTAAATAACCAATCTGCAAAGTAATCTACAGTTTATAAAACAAGGAAAGAAAGCCTGTATATAATTGCACAGTTAGATGACTATGAACATATATACATTAATGAAACATGACCTGCATAAGAGATGTTAGATGTTAGAGTATGGATAATTAGATATAAACAATTACGTGTAACCTGTAAGCAATATATGAAAATAAATACAACTTCAGCAAGCAACCTGCATACAAGAGAGTTAAATACATAAATATGAATATACAACAAATTAAGATACCCTGACCACTGGTGGCCCCCCAGAGAGTCGTGGCACTACTCCAACTTAATATACAGTCACAAACTTAGCATATCATTCATATTAACACCAGAACTAAAGTTTTACAGAGCAATTCAATATAATAGCTGTATATCTAAAAATCGTGTCTGTTCGTCCTGAGAGACTCCCAATACTTATAGAGTTTGTAAACATAGTTTGAGAGGTCGACCATTGAAAGGGTCGATGCTCTCCTACAATAGAAATTCATTAAAGCTTGACAACAGACAACATCTTCTCAACAACTTCATGTGCTCAAAATAGAGGCCGACGCAGCTACTCGAATCTAAATGTAATGAGTTCCATAGTTGGAGAGCTCGAGCAGGTACAAAACCCATGTTTCTGGTTCGCCAAGAAGAGCTCGTCGATATGCCAACCCACAACTGCATTGCACTCTGAGGGTTGGATCGAGGGTCGGATTTGTCTGATATAAATTCGGTTACTGGATGAAGGGCCACAAACTGCTCTCAATCCGTCCATAATTTCAGGAAACGGCCCGCGTGGAACCTAATTAGGCATATTAGGCACAAAACCCATGTGCCAGATTTTTCTGATTCCACTTAATTCTCCCACAAATTGAGCTCGAAGTTCACTACCTGGAAAAGGGCTGGATCGAGGGCTGGATCAAGGGTTGGATCGAGGGCTGGATCAAGGGTTTGATCGAGGGATGGATGGCGTTTTCGACTTGTTTCAATTAAAAGGCAAATGTTAATGGATTGTGCTCATTCGATCATCATAAAATCATCAAAAATGAATACGACACATACCTTATGCTGGTCCATAATAAATTGATAGAAGAAACCTGATAATACCTTCAAAAAGGGCTAATAGAGGTATGAATTATACGATCCACATGTTCAGAAAGAGACTTAGAGAAGGCAAAAATTAGGCAAAACATGGAGTCAACAATAATGGTGTGAGAAAGTCTCCAAACCGAGGTCATATGTCAAAATTGTGGCCCTGAGAAGTTGATGTTTCAAGTAGGCTCCTCACGGCCTGCACTCCTTTTGCCACATGATCTCCTAGGGTTAGGGTTTTGGATACTTGGATTTTTTAGTCTTAGGGTTTGGACTTTATGTTAAAAGGCAGTTTCAACTTCTTGTAATGGGGATATTTTGCAAATGTGCATAGCTGACAAATCTCTTTCTAGACATAAGCTATCACCATTCTAGCCAGTTTGTATTGCTTTTCATATTGGAGTGTGTTAGATTATGTAGCTCGGGCAGGTACTTCCACGCTAGGGGTGTCTAGTAGTGTGGAAGGGGCCCAACTTATGTCTAGACAACACTATATTGGTGGAGACCACTCAAGTCAACATGAGATTAAGTCACAGCCGTTGGATGTGACTTAAGTGATCTCACTGCTTGATTAAGTCCCCACCACTAGATCAAGAACTTGATAAGAAGATCCAAGGGCCAGGATTGCATGAGAGGAAAGGCTAGGGTTACAAATAACCTAGAAGGCCTCATTCCATAATTATCTCTCAAGTGAAGGTAGCCGACTAAGATAGAGAGGCGCCTCTAAGGAGATCTGATAATAGGGTTAAGTCGAACCAACAGTAGAGGGTCGAGCAGGATTGAGGAGATAAGAAAAGGAGGGCTGAGTAGGGTTAGTGACTAGACCAAGTCGGGTCTAGCAAAGCAAGAAGAGGAGGCTAAGTAGGGGAAGGGAGGCCGAGCTAGGGCCACCTACAAGTAAAGTCAACAAAATTCCCTAGAAAAGGAGTCCATACGAGTTGTACAGATATCGTACGGGCCATACAGATCACCAACCGAGAAAGGAAATCATACCAAGTCTGAAAATAGAAGAGACGTTCTGTTTATCAGTGTTTTTGCTGAAGATTAAGGTAAAATCTAGCTATATTGTAGTCACATTTTTGCTGTACGACCGCCCTGAGTGAAACCCGTGAGTGCACCGACCCGTATAGGTGGTACAGTCCTTGCATATTAGTTTGGGCGAAATACATCTATGTATGCACAAACCTGTGATAAATAAATTGTGTTTTAAGTGGTGTTGTTTCCAGAATTTGTTTCTCATGTATAGCTTCTTTTGTGTGGCTGTCCCAAACATCATTAATGCAATGGCTGTAGCTTAGATCTGATAATTAAGTTTATAAGCTATTCTCTTCAGAGTGTTTTCACGATTTCATTCATTAGTAGAGTTTGGGTTTCACTGTATTACTGTGCTCTTTGCAATATCTCTAAGTTGCATGATACGAGGAAACAAAAACATGCTTTAAATGTGACTCCTCGTACATCAGGAAACGAGGAAACACGATATATATATATATATATATATATATATATATAATGAGCTATTTCGATAAATTATATTATATTGAAACTTTGAAAGAAAGGCTAAAGCATTTAAGTTTTAAGTTTTAACTTTTAACGTTATGATACAGAATACAGATTCATGAATAAATGAACAAGTGCCAAGGCCCAATAACATTTAAAATTTTAAATGAGAAATATAAAAGACTTTGGACAAGTGATACATAATGCCTGCAGTAAACTCTAAAAACAACCTTTATAATTTAAAAATGAGGTTATATATCCAAAATTAACCTTTATATGAGCGTTGAGGCTACAATGCTGCATATACGAACTATGAACAATGAACATAGAAATAAAACATGAGCTTTAGCTAAGCTAGTAAAGTCTAAAGGCTAATAGTCATCATCGTCATCTTCATATTCATAATGATCATGGAAAATAGAAGAAGATACACGTTCAATAGAAGAATATGGATTGGTAGAAGTATTTCCAATTTCACTTCTAGATTCCTCAAGATTCAGTGTAGCAAAAGAGGTGTCCAAGTCAAGGCATTTCGGATCCACATCCCATTCTTTAGAAAGCCCACTACTATATTCTGGACCCCTACGAGATGCAAGGCGAAGGTTGGAATGGACGTCAACAAGATCCTCAACTTTCTGTGGACCCAGCCTGTTGCATTTCATTAAATGAATAAAACCATAGGTGCTCCAATTTCTTTTTGCTGATGAAGAGCTTGCCACTTGTGAAAGAATATGAATGGCAATGCTTTGTAGATGTACACCATTTGCTCCATTAAAAATCCACCTTCTAACTGGACTCATGGTGCTCCTCTCATCCAAAGCTGATATATTTGAATATTCATCCAAACTAGGAGCAAAACTAACAAATTCTTCCTTCACCTCCCTATGTAGATGTGCTGGACATATTCTCACAAGGGCTCTTTTCACTCCATTTGCCACTTCCCTATTCTTATGAGGTGCCTTCGTCTTCCCATTGCTTTGAGGAATAAGGTCTTCATCATAAAATATTGGATTTAGGGCATGTGCTAAAGTGTGCAATGGAGTGTTGAAATGGTTTCACCTCTAATAATGATTTTCTTAACTGTATCAACAAAATGAGCATCAACAAATAAAAGCTGGGGAGATTCCTGTGCAATGATTTCCATAGTTTTCTCAGCCATGGTATCCATACCATCGTAAACCTCTCTTCATCAAGACACAATCTGCACACCATAGCTCCCCGCTCTGAATCTGCCCATCTCCACTCAATCCAAAGTTGACTCACCACCATAGAAATCAATGGTTGCTTTACCTCAACAAGGCGGCCCAACATGATGAAGTTTGAGGCATATCTTGTCTCATCAACTTTCAACAACTCTAATTTGGAGTACTCTCAAAATATTGTTTGAGATTGGTGGTGGTTGTTGATGAATTTTATCATCTCCCTTGATTGTCTTATGAGTTCCTTAATCCATGGAACATTAATGTCAATCTCTTCTAAGATTAAATTTAAATTATGGACAATGCAACGAGTCCAAAAAATGTGTTCATATCTACTCTCAACAATCAACCCTTCAACTTTGCAAACTGTTGCATTATCTATGATAACTTGCACCACCTTACAAGGCCCTATTTGCTCAATAGCTTTGATTAAAATAACGGCAATGAATTGAGCATCCTTTACCTCCCCTGAATAGTCTTCGACCTTCAAAAACATTGCTCCTTTTGGTGAAGTGGCAATGATATTAATCAATGGCCTATGCTAAGTATCTGTCCATCCATCCGAGACAATGGTAACCCCAAAGCTAGTCCATGAAGAACGAATAGGTGCTAAAATATCCTCAACAA
>SNQJ01S0019546.1:0-24265 GCA_010110895.2 Picea sitchensis
TTGAATTGTTGAGTATGAATGCTTACTAGGGCCAAGCATGAGCAGGATGAGGGAACTCTTAAGACGTTCAATCCCGAAGTTGGCCATACATCTTGAAGGAAGAAGATAGCAGAAGAGGACAAGCGTGATGAACAAGAGAAAAAATTTCACATGGTCTTTTATCGCATGTCAGAAATGGTTGAACGAATGTATGGAGATTATAAGAAGATGATGAAGAAGAAGGAGAAGAAAAAGGAAGCACATGCAGATGATGATGCTTCAGTAAACCAAGGGGTTGGAGGAGATCCTCCTGAGCCTTCGTCTTCGCCTTCAAGTTGTAGTTCCTCTTCCTCTGAGAATTCTCATCACTCTCAACATTCTAACCATAAAGCCTCTTTCAAGAAACATTTATTAAAGCTTGATGTAAAGTTTGCTTTACCTATGTTTAATGAAGATGCTAATCCTGAAAAGTTAGACAATTGGATCCGACAGGTTGAACTATATTGTTGTGTTCAACATATTGACAAAGAGGAAGTTAAAGTGCAACTGGCTTCTCTTCGGTTGGAAGGAACCTCTCTCGTATGGTGGGAGAGAAAGCTACATGACATAAGTAAGTGTGGTAAGCTTCTTTCCTCATGGTCGGATTTTAAAACAAAGATAAGGAAGCAGTTCTATGCATTAGGGTATTTACATAAAGCAATGATGGAATGGCAAAAGTTGAGACAGAGTAAAGGTCAGAACGTACAAAGTTTCACAGAGGATGTAATGTCCCTTTCCAAATAGGATCTCCAGAGAGGAGGCTTAATGGTCTAAACCGCCCCATTAGACTATAGCCAGGGCCAAAGAGGGGTAAACATGGTTACTAGAGGTCACTCCAGTCTCTTAACATTCTAACCATAAAGCCTCTTCAAGAAACATTTATTAAAGCTTGATGTAAAAGCTCTGTTTTACCTATGTTTAATGAAGATGCTAATCCCGAAAAGTTAGACAATTGGATCCGGACAGGTTGAACTATATTGTTGTGTTCAACATATTGACAAAGAGGAAGTTAAAGTAAAAAATGGATTCTCTTCGGTTGGAAAGCACCACTCTCGTATGGTGAGATATACATGATATAAGTATAAGTGGTGTTTCTTCCTCATGGTCGGATTTTAAAACAAAGATATGAAATTTTACTAGGTATTTACATAAAGTAATGGGATGGAATGGCAAAAAGTTGAGACACGTAGGCAAAGGCTCCTAATCTATTGTGCCTCACAGCAGGATGAATGTCCCTTTCCAAATAGGATTCCGTGAGAGGAGGCATTTAATGGTCTAAACCACCTATTCATAAGTAGCTGTACAAAGAGGGGTAAACATGGTTACTAGAGGTCACTCTAGTCACATGTGTTATATTCGAAAGTGACATTGAGATAAAAGGGTTAAAGGAATTTTAAGTCATATTAAAAAATAGAAGTCAATAAAGGAATTAGGTTTCAAATAGCTGATTTAGGGTTTCAGTCAACAATGAATTAGGTTTCAAAGATTTAGGGTTTTGGAAATCAACAAAGGAATTAGGGTTTCCCCAACATGATTTAATTTGGAAAGCTATAAAGGAAGGGTCATGACCTAATTCATCATTATGAAGATTATGACTTGTCATTTGATGAGAAGAGGCACATCTCAAGAGACATAGTTCAGTGTATTCTAAAAGAGGAAGACAAGTTATTGATCTGCAAGTTGAAAGACACCCTGGTCACCGGGAAGATTATCCAGGTTTTCCATCATTCTTTATTGATTCCATAGTGCTCCCATAATCCGGTTATTATCTTTTTTAGTTGATTATTTTTATTCTGTCTAAGATCCTTTGTCTTTGATCTAGCCGAAGTGTTGTTATTTTATTCAACACAGCTTGTTATTTGTATTCGTTAAGATCCTTTGTCCTGCTGATCTAGTCGAAAGTATTATCGGGCCCTATTTAGCTTCATTTGACCATTTTGTAATCCAAAGAGATATCATAATACAATCCTTTGTAGTCCTTTGTCATTATTTGTATGATCATTTATATGTCAGAACCTTTTGATCCTACACACATTAGCAACAATTACTAGACTAGCCAAGTCAGAAATACAGTTGTATCAGATCTTTAGTCCTGCTAGCCAGTGACTAAAGACAATGAGTGCAAATAAGAACCCTGAGGGTTGTGAACACGTAGGTGATGAAAATGTCACTTACAACAAGCATCAAGAAAGAAGGCATAGCCCACTTTCCTTTTTCCTCCTAGCTTAGGAGGAAGAGGAAAGGAACAATGTGAGAAGTGGAGAATGGGCAGCCGCGAGGCTGAGTAGCGCGAGGCTGAGAGGATGCTAGGAGGCATATATGAGTGATTAGAGGGAAGTGGCAAGGCCCCCCATAGATCCAGAGGCGGCTTTTCATGCAAGTTATCAACGATATGTTAACTACTCAATGGACCATGTCTCATTCCTTGGCATAGGTTGTTGATATATTGGCTAGAGTGGGCACCCGAAATACACAAGTCCCGCATGCACATTGTGGGAACTCGTGAGCTGCGAGACCCTACCAATTCTCTTTGCACATACACCTCTTCTCGAGTAGGATTCCCGCATCTTTGAGCCTCTTTCCTGTGAGGGGGCACCCCTAGGAAGTGGAAGTAATTCAATCGATAGCACAGAGGCTTACCCACTCATGCCAATGGCATTTGAAAAAAGTATATAGTACAGAGCATTGGGTCGTGACTTCCATCAAGACACATGACCTTAGTCGAGTACTACGGACTCAGACTCAAGAACCGCCTTTAGAGCCACGCTGCAGAGGGAGGACCACAACAACAACATGGGAATAAACTTGATTTCATCCGTAAAGTTTGGAAACTCACCATCCCTTCTTCGACGGATCATCCAAATACATCGCTAGAGCTTGGGCAAAGAATCTAGACACGTATTACAATCTCAACCAAATGATCGAGACAGGCCATCGGGCTTCGCGGATCTTACACTTGAGGGTGAGGTACATGATATTGTGGTATCGCTGGATCGTGACATTGGTCACACGCATCACCTCCCTATAGGAGTTTATAGATAGGCTCATGGATAGGTTTGACAGGAAGGATCTCTGCAGATACATCGTGGATCTTAGCCCACTTGAGACACAACCGGCAAATTGCTGCTCATCATGCAGAAGTTTTGTGCTGTGAAATAAGTGATGTGACATATCGTGAGCCTGTGCTAATCATCATGCTATTTACAGAAGGACTCACATAGCCTTTGAGAGGATGGTTGAAGGCATACAGGCCTCCCACTTTGCAGATGCCATCCTTCGCACTAAGATCCGCGTGACTCCGGCTAAAGACTAAACTTCTCCAAACCATTTCCAGCCCCAGAGGGAACAACATAGATAGGAAGCCATTCCAGAGAATGGAAGGGAAAGGAGAAGCTGATGATGAGATGAAGTGAGATATTATGAGGAAGAAGCTTGCCTACCGCAGAGATCCTTGGGTCCCAGAACACAGGTGCATGGGCAAGGGAAAAAAATCCATTACATTGAGGTTCTCACAGATAGTGATCAGGAGGAACAAAGCAGTCAAGCATAGGACAGTGAGTCCACTATATCAGAGGACGAGACATTGCATGAGGAGGAGGAGCCTACAAGGATACCATTGACATCTGGAGGGGCACAACTACCGGTAAAGCCACAACCTTGCAAATAGTTTAATAGACGAGCACTAGAAAAGGGAGGAGTCATAGCCACCCTTTCCGGTGTTCCCAGGTAAGATACCCTCCTGATCAGAAGGATTATTTTAGGGGCAACAGCAATCACCCCCCGGATAGATGGTGGGTCCACCCACAACTTCATCAACACTTCACTAGTATCAAGACGGGCACTTCGAACAGAGGAGTTAGAGGGGTTTGATGTTGCAGTAGAAAATGGCTGAGCATAGTGGAGTGTCTAGACCTATTCCAAACTTAGAGATGAAGTTAGGAAACTACATATTGAGAGACACATTTTATGTGGTTGACCTATCGACATGCATGTGGTGTTAGGAGTTTAGTGGATGATTACCTTGGGAAAATCACTACCAACCACCAAACCTTGGAAATGGGATCTAAAGATCCGATGGGAAGAAGGTTGTTCTAAGAGGTATGTTGACAGGAGCACCCAGGACAGCTTCAACCAAGAGGATGGAGAGGATATTCAAACATGGGGAGGCAGCATATGCCACATAATGCTTGATCACTACTCTGAAGGATTTGTTGGCCGCATAAATAATACCATACAAAGATCAAGAATTTATCGGGATGATATCAGCAGGTCTTTGAGGAAATTCCACTAGGGAGACCACCATATAGGGGATTCGAGCATACTAAATTGAGTTGAGTTGGAGGAGGGGGCCAAACTTATGATCATCCTATCGCCATCCTAGGAGGTTCAAGGATGATAGAGAAGGCAATCAAGGAATTGTTAGCCATGGGACATCGCATCGAGCAACAATCCATTCGGCTTCGCTAACTGTTCTAGTTCAAGAAGGATGGCACCATGAGGGATGCATTGATTACCGAGTCTTTAAACAAGAAAAACTATCAAGAACCGTACTCCTATCCTTACATTGATGAGTTGATGGATGAACTCAAGATAGCGCTTTTCTTCAAAAATTGTTCCCATGCTCCTCGATATCAATGTATCAACATCCAGAGTAGACATAGAGAAGACGATACATTTCAATGTCATTTTGACACTTCGAAGTTCCCCGGTTATGCCATTTGGCTAAATCTCAATGCACCCGCTTACATTCCATGAACCATATATTCAAGGATCGATTAAGGAAATGATCCGATTATTTTCAAAGACTAAATGAGAGAGAGGATATAATAAAGAAATGCACATAGATATTGCATATATTCAATAATATAGAATAAATGTACCATATGCAAACTATAAACACACAGATATACAGTAATACATTATTCCTATTAATGAAAGAATGTACGAGACCTGTGAAATACAGAGGAAAGACCTCGCCAGAATGGTGGCACTATCTCTAAGAAGAGATGACGCTTTACTCGCATTCGCAGAAGATGGTTACAATGAGGCTCAAAAAGCCCTTTTACAATAGATGGGAATGCCAAAATTCCAGACATCCAAAACCTAACCCTAGGAGATGAAGCGCCAAAAGTCAAGGTGGGCCCGCTTAGTGTTAGTATATCGACTTCCCCGGGTCGTAACTTTGCATACAATCTCCATAAGCATTCCATAGCCTGCTGGAAAGATCTATCCGAGGCCTACAATGCTAGGAGACAAAATAATATCATAGATGTTATGTTTTGAGAGAACATACCCAAAAACATCGCTTAGGCTCAAAATGGCCCCGAAAGTTCGTACCCAAAACGTCTAAAATAGTAAATTGCCAAAATTGCCAAAAATCCATTTTGAGCCATTGTGAAAAGGTGGGTGGCCACCGATATCCACTGGATCAATCCTCCCTCCTTAGGAAGCAATGGTTCCATTGCGTTGAGTTCCTGTGAGAGGAAAACCTTTTGAATCACAGATTCGCGAGTCATTGTTCCTATCGAGACGCCGCAGGACGCTTAGTTTGTGGGAAATATGTCACTTAACCTCAAGGCGGTTGAGGCTTCAACAAGTTGAGATACATGAGAGGATGATGTGCGAAGGAATCTTTGTGATTTTCTTTATCAGCAGCCTTGCCTAATTCGCCTGTTGGATAGAAGGTCGGCAAGGTCAGAAAGGGTCATGTTGTCCTTTTGTTCTCCTTTTGAACTGATAGTGGAGAAGATGAATTTTGTAGTATGAGATACTACCTTGCTACACTTTTAGGTATACCGTTGGAACTACCTATGGTATCCTCAGAGATGACTCCCCGTGAGTAATAATGATGTGGTCGAGACTCATAGATAGCATGGCATTTGCACATATATGGTTGTCCCAAGAGAACATCATGCATATCCAGTGGACAACATCACATAATACCATCCTTGAAGGGTTGGATGTCGTGATGAAAATCGACACCGCTATTGACACGGAGATATCATTCATGTCGGCTTTCACCCGATGTTGTATGTCGCGGTGCGGGTGTTGTCGACAATCCTAACCGTTTGACGACCTCATCGTAGATGAGGTTTTTCTCGCTTCTGCTATCAATAATAAAATGCAAGTATCCCTTCACCCACATCCGCGGAATGAAAAAGGCGCCCCCTCTTCAGGATCCTCGCTGGTTCTTCTCATTGAATTCGTCGCTACCGCTGATACACAATAAAGTAACTGTAATGCCGCATCCGTCTCCTTTACCAAGATTTTAGAATCGTGATTCAATCGTGGTTCTAATTCTTTGTCTTTGATGTCGGGCCACAATGATGCTTTGAGCGACATTCACGGTTGTGCCAAGGATTTTGTGGAAATCACACCATTTTTTTTTTTTTTTGTTGTCCTTCTTTGTCTTCTCGCGACCATTCTTCAGGTCTTGACCGGTTTTCGTGAGATTGCTCTTTAGGGTCAGCTCTTTGTCATACTTTGGTTGTTATGGATTTTATGGACCGAATTCCCATTTTTTTCGGTGCTTAAATTTCTGCTCAATTTAATAACATATCGATAAGCAAGATCAAGTGAGTGATGAGATGTCCGTAAAATCCATTTCAATTTGAATGTACCTATGCAGAGCACCACGATACATCCAAACCAAATGTCGCCGGAACTTTGGTACCCAACTTGGTGCACAAGGTATGGAAGGTATTGGTGAACTCCTGAACCACTTGGCCCCTCTTGGCCGCAGCTGTGGTCCATCTCTACACCGGGTCCCTCATAGCTGCTGCTAACAAGGTAATACTGCTCTTTACCAGATCCACAAAAATCCCAAGTGTGGGATCGAATTTACATATTCCACTCTCCGTGGAAATTTGGTTCTTAAGTTTCCACCTCAATGTTTGACATGAGGGAGAGCTTTAAGGAGTGCAAAGGTGATCTTTTCTCTTTGTCGGAAAATTGTGAACAGAAATAACCTTCCAAAATAGAAGTTAACCATTTTTCTAGGCTTCTACATCTATCCGGCCCTTCGAATGTAGGAATATCAAAATTAAATTGTACCTTGAAAGGCGCGGTGACTCCAAAGTGGTCATTGATGAAGATACCGATGCTATCGGTATGCTGAAGGATGTGGGCAAGTTCTCCATCATTTTGTCCCTCTCATTGCCAAGTGAGAGCTTGCTCCAAGCAACATTGATAGACCGCTCCCGCTTCCGCAGTTTCTTCCGCCATTGAGGGTTTCTGCGTGCAGAGCCATTGTCTTCAAGAGAGACAAGCTCAAGACTCCAACTTGCTATACTCGATCTTGTCGACATGCAATCGAAAAACGCATTAAGAGCAACTTACTCCCATACCACTGATTCGTATTATTGTCGTCATGAAATGAGAGACGAGATATAATAAAGAAATGCACAGATATTGAAAATATTCAATAATATAAATGTAAAATGTATCGATGAAACCATAAACACGTATATACAATAATAACGATTTCTATTAATCAAGCAAATGTACAGACCTAAAATACGTAGAGTGAAAGACTCGCTTAGAATGGTGCCGCCTATCTCTAAGAAGAGATGTGACGACCACTGCGACTGCGCAGCAAGAAGATGGTTGGCGAATGAGGTTTTCATTGGCCTTTTACTATAACCGGGAATGCTAAAGTCCTAGACATCCAAAACCTAACCCTAGGAGAGATGAAGCTCAAAAGTCATGCGGGCCCCGCTTGGGTAAGCTAGTACACCAACCTCCCGAGGTCGTAACTTCTGCACACGATCTCGGTTAGGGCGCACTATACTTCTTGTTGAAAGATCTATCCCAGGCCCGCTCAAGACAAATAGCATCGTAGATGTAAATGAGAGAGAAACATACCCAAAATATCATGAGGGCCCTAAAATGGCCCTCGAAGTTCAAGACCCGAAAAAACGCTTCAAAATAGTAAATTGCCAAAATTGCCAAACCGCTTTTGACACTCCATTTGAAGCAAAGGTGGTGGCCACCGATATCCACCCGGATCTAGAAATTAGTCTTGGTTTTCTCTAATGACATCTTGATCTATAGCCGGTCAGGGAAAGAGCATATGAGGCACCCTCGATATTGAGCATCATGGAGGCATAGTCATCATATGCCAAAGAGTCCAAGTGCGGGTTCGGTATGACAAAGTTGCTTTACTTAGGCCACATCATTATTGCACAAAATAAGTGCACCAAGAGAAGATCGTATTATCTCGACTACGGACGCCCTAGAATGTGATAGAATTGAGGAGCTCCTTCAGTCGCGTGGCATCTATTACAGGCGGTTTGTTTGGGGTTTTTCTCACCTTGGAGCACCGTCACGATGATCTTTACCAAGAATGGGGCCTTCAGATATGGACCGAGAAATCACATGAAGCCTTTGATCACATGAAGGAATTCATGGGCACTTGTCCGGTGTTGGCACTACCGCATCATCTCCTTGCCATTTGTACTAGAGTGTGATGCATCCAATGGCTGATCGACAATCTTTGATGCAGGAGGACACCCCATTTTATTCGAGACCGAAAAGCTTATTCAACCTAAGAGGTTGTACTCCAGCTTATGACAAGGAAATGTTGGCAATCATGCATGCCCTGACCGTTCGCATAACATTTGGTGGGCAACAAATTCATGGTCAAGAATGACTGCTAAATGTACTAGCGCATTTCGAGCAGTATGACCTCGCGATACCACTTAAATGGTGACGGTTACATGTGACATTCCACTTTGATACAGGGTATGTCAAGGGAAGAATAAAATTGTGGTTGATGCACTATCAAGGAGACATGGCTACGTTCTTCTTGATTTTCAACAGATTGGAAATCCTAATTTGTTAGTGTAATATTCCAAGAATAAGTAAGTTCTCTTTGTGAGGTGATGGATGGGAAGATACAAGATGATCGGACAGGGTCATTGACGATGTCATACTCTTTTACAAGGATAAAGTCTACTTGGTGCCATATTAATGGCTTAAGAAGAATATCCTCACAACAATTCATGATTAACCACTAGTAGGCCATCAGGGGATTTTCAAACTCCTACGTGACAGACATCGAGAGGTAAGTTCTCATGGAAGGGTCTTCAAACAAGACGCTATAAGACACGCTGCTGAGTGTGTGACTTGCCAAGAGGAACAAGCATAGAGTACGTTCTTCTAGCGTGGATATTTCCAACCACCTCATCCGTAGAAATGGGAGAGTATATTCATGGATTTCATCACCAACGGCAAGGTCCGTGGTAAGGGATCGATTCATGTAGTGGTCGGCTATATTGACCTCAAGTTTTCTACCTCTACTATATACCGACAGTACAATGCGCCTGTAGCTGCTTTTTCTTCAGAGGTTCTTCGTGACTTCAAGGGTTGGCCGAAGAACATCAGCGCGATGTGGATACTGGGCCTATAGGGGCATTTTGGAGATATTTGTTTCGGTTGGTGGGGATGGATTTGACACCTAGCACCAACTATCACCCCAGACAGATGGGCGTAATAGATAGTCAACAAATGGTTGGAAGGGTATTTGAGGAACTATAGGAGGAAACAAAGAACGGGTAAACGTGGGTTACATTTAGGAGAACATTTCTACACCACCACCTTCCACATGCCGCCGGTATGACACCCTTCCGAAGCATTATAATGGATATGATGCTCCCACTTTTGGTAGACTTGGTCTTCGGAGAGCAAAGCTCGCAAAGCCAAGGATTGATCATAAAGAGTTAGGAGATCCTCAAGCTATTGAAAGAGAACTTGCAGATGGAACAAAACCGACAGAAGATAAGTGCAATAGGCAATGTGGATAGAGCGAGCTTTGAGGTTGAGATTTATTCTCTTGAGACCTAACCCTACGTATAATCATCTCCGGCTAAGAGTGGGCCAAGAAGCCTCAAACCTGCATTTTATGGTCCTTAATCATGCACCGAGTAGGCGAGGCTGCTTTATGAGCTAGAGCTCCAGAGGGATAAGATTCATACGTGTTCCACGGTCTTGCCTCAAAAAGGTAGTGTGGGACAATTCATTAGCACATAAGAAGAGCTTCCCCCTTTGGATGAGGAGGATGCTTGGAGTTAGTTCCAGAGGAGGTTTTGGAGTTTCGGAGAGTGGAAAACTCGAGGAGAAGGGTGATCTGAGAGTGTTTGATTAGATGGAGAGGGCTTCCAATAGAGGACGCTTCTTGGGAGCTTAGCAGTGTTGCAACACTGGATCTGTATTTCTTTAGGACAAGAAATTTCGGGAAGGAAGGACTGTAATGTCCATTTCTAAATAGGAGCTCCAGAGGAGGCTTAATGGTCTTAAACTACCTCGCGACTATAGCTGTGGCCGAGGGGTAAACAGGGTTACTAGGAGTCACTCCACATGTGTGTTATATTTGAAAGTGACATTGAGCCAAAAGGGCTAAAAGCACCTTTAAGTCATTATGAGCCAAAATAGAAGCCGGGTCAATAGTGAATTAGGGTTTCAGGAGGGATTTAGGGTTTTGGAAGTCAACAAATGAATTAGGGTTCTCAACATGATTTAGGGTTTTGGAAATCAACAATGAATTCGGGTTTTAACATGATTTATGGTTTTGGAAAGCTATAAAGGAAGGGTCAACGACCTAATCTATCATTATGCATTATGACTTGTCATTGAGGAGAAGAGGCACATCTCAGAGAGATAGTTCAGTGTATTCAAAAAGGAAGACACCCGCTTGGTTGATTTCGTTGTTGAGAGACACCCCCTAGTCACCAAGAAGATCATCTAGGTCTTCCATCATTCTTCATTGATTCCACAATGCTCACATATTCCAGGTATTATATTTAGTTTCTTATTTGTATTCCAAATGGCGATCCTTTGTATTTTGATCTAGTCAAGTGTTGTTATTTCCATTCACCGGCATATTTGCCTGTAGTTCGCTAAGATCCTTTGTTTGTGGATCTAGTCGAGTATTGTCAGTTTATTCAGCCAAGATTCAACACCATTTGTAATCCATGTGAGATATCATAATACAACTTTGCAATCCTTTGTCACATTTACATTTGTATGATCATTATATGTTGTAAACCTTTTGATCCCACACACACATTAGCATTGTTTCCTAGACTAGCCAAGTCGTGAACATTACAAAGGAATTTAGGAAGAAATCTTTAGCAATGAATATTCCTTTGGATTATTGTGAAACTCTAATGAAGTATAATACATCACAATTATATTCATCATAGTTTTATCTTGTTTAACCCCACTTGTCTTGATTTTAAGTTTGTGTGCAAGCCACTCACCTTGGAGAACAAGGGGAAACATGTTCAAGAATATCCCATGAAGAAACCTTCCAATTCCCCACAAAATACTTTTAAGAAGTTCAAAAGGAAGGGCAAGAAGACTGCTACAATAATGAGAGAAGGAGAAAAACCATCTTGCACTCCACAAAGAGGAGCCTGTCACGATGAAGAACACCGCTGGAAACTACATCCGTAGCCAAATCAAAACAATTCCGCTAGAAAGGGAAGATAAAGATCAAGCAAGCTACAAAGTGCAACAAGATTTTGGTTCCAATTCAGGAGATGATGAAATGATCACTGTGGTTCGAGTACAAGGTAAATATTCTCTTCATGCTAGTTCAAGTTCCACCGATGAATCTCATATTGATGAGACAAAGAGGAATGAGAGTTATTATCTACACACACATCTAAGAGGAACGAAGTTGCATCTGCTATTACCAAGATAGATTATTTGATTCGGGTTCCCAAGTAAACTTTAATATCTGAAGCACTTGTCAAGAAGATGGGTCTTGTAACAAAACCACATCCAAAGCCTTACCCTTCCTTGGTTGGGCATGTGACAAAGCAAAACTTAATGTCACCAAACAATGTGGGTTAGATTTGTTATTTCTTCAAAGTTGATGGATGAAGTAGATTTGGATGTTGTACCGCTTGATATATGTGGCATAGTGTTAAGAAGTCCTTATCTTTAAGGATAGAAAAGCATTTGTCTTTCATCATGAGAACAAATACCACCTTACAAAAGGGGAGGAATATATTGTTAGAGCTCACAACATGAGGGTGAATATGACGCTTGTTATTGCGGTGGAAAATGAAAAGACTCATAACCACTTATAAGAGATATGTACTCATGGTCATCAAAGAGAAAGATGTCAGAACATCCAACACTTTCCAAGGATGTGATCTGTCTCATAAAAAAGAATTAATCGATATTGTTTCTAAGTATGATGATATTTTCAGAACTGCATGATTACTCCTAAGAGGGAAATCCACTGATGATACATATGCACTGTGGATTGTCCTTTGCCTAATGTAAGTGGCCACATGTGGCTGATGTCAGCCAGGACGACATAGATCAAGAAGCAAATACAAGGCTTATTGGATTAAGGAGTCATCAGGCCTAGTTCATCTCCTTGTGGTTCTCCTCATCAGATGGTTCCAGAAGAAAGATGGCACATGGCTTAATGTGTACACCATCGAGCCTTAAATAAAAATCATGGTGAAAAATCGATACCCTCTTCCTCGTGATAGATGATTTACTTGATCAATTCAAAGATGATGTTTATTCTACTCGTCTCGACGGTATAGTGGATATCATCAAATCGTAGCTGCTAACATGATGAATGGAAGATTGCCTTTAAAACCAAAACAAGGATTGTTTGAGTGGTTAGTTAAGTCGTTTGGGCTTTGTAATGTTCCAACAACTTTCTGGCGCGCAGGATGAATGATGCATTTAGGCCTTCCTGGATGACTTTGTGATTGAATATTTAGGATGACATTTTTGTTTTTAGTGGGACTTGGGATGCACATGTAAGGCATGTAAAACAAGCATTGGATACTTTGCAAAGGGAAAAGTCAGATGAAATGTCAAAATGTGAATTTCATAAGATCAGACTTATATACTTAGGTCATATTGTGGGAGGAGGACAATTCAAGATTGATCCTTCTAAAATTGAAGTAATTGTGAAATGGAATGAGCCAAAGAGTGTAACCAAAGTCCAAGATTCTTGGGTGCAAAATTCAACATTGAGAAGATTCATTCCTAACTTCTCTTTTTATCACAACTCCTTTGCATGTCTTAACCAATGTGAATAGTTACTTTTAGTGGGAAGGAAAGCAACAAAAAGATTTCAACATTTTGAAGGAGAAGATCAGCACTGCACCAATAATAATATTAGCATCGGCCGAATATTCAACAATCTTTTGAGATCGAGAGAGATGCCAATGGATACGCCATGGGTGCAATATTGATGCAATATCATAAGCCTATATGTTACCACTCTGAGACTTTTAACCAAGTTGTTGTTAAATATCCTACATATGATAAAGAATTGTATGCATTAGTTCAAAGCGTAAAGAAATGGAAGCATTACTTGTTAAGGAAGGAAACCATCATACATACAAATCACCATCCCTTACAGTATCTTCAGGCACAGACCAAATTGCAGCAATCTCAACACTACAGATGGATGGGTTTTCTACAACAATTTCATTTGGTGATCAAGTACAAGAAGGGTGCAAGTAACAAGGTAGCTGATATGCTTTCTAGACCTCCTATTGCTGCTTCTATTATTTTGAAGAATACTTCTTTATCTCATGATAGCTATGTAGAGCAATATGCCATCGATGAAGATTTTAAAGAAGTATATGAGAAGCTAACCCATGGTACACACGTAGAGAATTATTGTTTGCAGGGAAAGTTACTCTATCATCTTGGAAAGCTATGTATTCCTACAAGTGAATGAGTCCATGTAATACAAGAAGCTCATACTTCTCTTGTATCGGGGCATTTTGGGGTAGGAAAAACTATGGCTCATTTGCAGAGGTTTTGTTATTGGCCTCAAATGAAAGCACTTGTAAGTAAATATGTAAAGGGGTGTGTGATGTGTTCTACTTGTAAGCCCACTAATAGAAAATTGGGGCTATACTCACCATTTTCTGTTCCATCCCATCCATGGGAAAGTGTTTCCATGGATTTTGTAGGGGGTTTACCAATGACCAGGGGGGGTGATGATTATTTGTATGTCGTAGTGGATAGGTTTAGAAATATGTGTATCTTGATGCCATGTAAAAAGCATATCATTGCTGAGCAGACTGCTAATCTCTTTTTTCTGCATGTTTGGGTTCACTTAGGATTACCCACGTCCATTGTCTCAGATTGAGATACTCGATTCCTTGTGGATTTTTGCACTAGCTTGTGGATAATGATGGACACCAAGTTGAAGAGGAGCACTGCTTTTCATCCACAGACTGATGGATAGACATAGGTGGTAAACAAAACAATGGTACTTTTTCTTTGAGGCTACTGCAACAAGCATCCTAAGTTATGGGATGAACAAATACCTTATGTACAACATGCTTATAATCAAGATTTACATTCATCCACTCAAAGTTTACCTTTTGAGACATGTTATGGGTACCTACCAAAGGTTCCTTTGGACTTGATATATGGGAGAGATGCCGATGTGAATGGATAATGAACAAAGGACAGAGCCCGCAAGTTCACCCAGAGGATTCAGCAGATGCACCAAGCAGCCAGGGAACAATTGGAGAAGAGTCAAGCACAGTATAAATCTCGGCATGACAAGCACAGGGTTGATCATCAGTTCCAAGTTGGAGACCGGGTATGGCTTCATATCAACAAGGAACGATTGAAGGGTGAAGGCAAGAAACTCAAGCCCATTCGATATAGAACCTTCACTATTTTGGAGAAAAGAGACACTAATGCTTTTCGTTTATATCTTCCACCTTATATGCAGATTTATTCAGTTTGAATGTAGAGAACTTGAAACTTTTTGAACCTCCCATGATCATGGATCAGGATGAGGAAGTTTCAATACCATCAGTTGATGAGTTTTCACCTGAGTACTTGGATGAGTTAAAGGAGTATATCATCTTGGACAGAAGGACGAGGACTTCACGCAAAGGTGATGTTGATTATCTTCAAGTGGGCTTAAAGGGCACACATCCAAGCAAGGCAAAGTGGATTGAGAAAGATAAGGTGAGGGAACTCTTCCCTCACTTACCAATTGATTGATGAAAGCTTTTGGTGGTCCAAAAAGCTCTCAGTGGGAAGGCATGATCCAAAAAGGATCCAGAGAAGATTGTGATAACTCAGAATGCACAAAAGAAACTTAGAGCACTCATAATGGCTTCAGCAGGCAGAGAAAGGGAAAAAATTCAAAGTTACAAAAACTCAGTGAAAAGGGCATAATCACGAAGAGAGCGTCGCAATCTTTCTAACAACACAAATGGCTTGTCAAACAGAGTTATGGATCAAAAGTTATAAGCGGTCAAATTTCAGTCAAACTTGGTCAAATAAGAAAAAGTCAAAGTGACACATGGCACCACTGCAAGGGTGACATGTGGCACAACTGAGTTTTTAAGATTATGTGGCATGGCATACACATGGACACATTCGGTGATGACACATGTCAACTTCATTGGAAAATCAAATTGTGACAAGTGGTAGTTTTTATGTGGACCAGTTATAACTAAGGCACCAAAAGGGAGGGGCTAGGCCTTTATCCCAGCCCCTGATCACATGTTTTAAAACCATGCAACCTTAATGTTCCACCCACCTGGGGGCTTAACCAACGAACCTTCATATTTAACACATTCCACTATATTTAGAAGATTCCACCATTTAACCACCCACCAAAACCTCCGCCAGTTTTAGCAAGCGTGCCAAAAATCAGTTATAACACATGTGTAAAATAGGGATTCCATGGGATTCGACCCCAGAACCTCCCCAACAGTCTATTCCTTAGAATTAGACTCCATAACCAATGCGTCTAACTTCCTCATTATGAAATAACTGCCCAAAATTTGTATATAAGGGGGTTTTGGGCAGTCCATTCGAAGACACACGAGAGCACAGAGAAGGGGTTGGCTGAGTGCATCCATACAGTACGGATTTGGGCACATTTTACAATATTTTGGCATGGATTTCGAGATCTGTCAGTCATTAATTGCAGGAGCAGTGGCACAAAATCCGAGGCATGGGTGTCTCGGGGATCCGAAAGTATCCGACTCGGATTGAGGCATGGAGACAGTCATTTTTAGGTAAAACGACGCCACGAATGCAGTAGTGGTGTTTGTTTTCTGATCTGAACAAATATTCTATGGCTTAACTCTAGAATGAGGTATACTTATGTATTTTGCCCAATTCTTTTGTGGAGTTAATAAAAAGACCTACCCATTTGAGAGTAGGACCCGAAGACGTAGTCCACCAGGGACGAACTCTGTTATCAAGTTCTTTTTTTTCATATTGCATGATTGTGTCTCTTTCATTTTGAGCTTTTCCTTCTTTATGGTGTACTTTTGTTTATGCTCATTTTATGCAATTCTTTAATAAGTCACATGACGAAAAGATCCCGGATCAGTGACTCCCATCATCACTTTCATATTTTGACAATTTATAACAACGATAATTGAAATTATTTCCAAAAATTTATTATCCATATATCCCAAAAAATAGTGTGTTGTCCAAAATTCCAGAAGTCAATTTTTCTCAACAATTAATGGATAAAAACTTAAAATCCATATTTTCCACCCAGGGAGGAAATCTTTCTGTTGTTGTTGCTATCACCTTTTGATCTCTCTGAATTTGCCTTAGGTTGTGTGGAGCCTTTAGGCCTAATCTCATTGATCACATGAGAACAATCATCTCTCAAATGCATGCTGGAGGACACAGATTTATCCGAGTCATTTGAGGGTGAGGAAGGGGCAGCAATGGCTTTTCCTTTGTCAAGGGCATGGTGGGTCTCAATTTTCAACCTTTTTCTTGCATGGGAAGACTGTACTGGTGAGTGGACAGGGGCAGCTTGGACAATTTGATTTATAGGTGGAGGAGTGGGTAGAGACAAGTTAGGCCAGCCACGATGTTGGAAGACTGTCGGGTTGACAATCTCTTGCCATCTGTCATTTTCAGGGACTTCAGGTTGCAGTGAGACATGAGGAGGCACTGGGATATCATGGACCTGTTGGGCTTGGAAGGGAGGCCTTTCAGGCCTAGTTTGGACCACTCCTTGCCCAATCTAGTTAAAAAAATCCAACTTGAAATAGCTGGCCTAACTCTTGCGAGTCTGCATTAAAATGTATAGAGAATCTTGGCCTTCTAGGGCCCCTGTTCCAATTTTCTCTACCTCGGTTACCCTGGCCATGGCTACCTCTGCTGAAAAAGCTCATTCATGTATGCATAATTGATTAGCAAATAGTTTCTTTAACAACCATACATGACAACTCTTTTAAATATGAAATAAAATTTGACTCAACAACATATCAGACTCATGCAATCCAATCGATACAAATCGTTTAATAGTTGTCAATGAGCATAGGGTGAACAAGGGTTCTGGAATATGTGAGGGGTTGTATTGAGAAAAAAATGTTAAAATGAGGGGGAAAAGATCATGATTACTGCTCACGGACATCAAACAATCAACTGTATCGTACACCAAAAGAATATATCACTGTAATTCATCCCTGTGATCCCTTAACTGTCATAATATAGAACTCATCTTAACTATAATTAAATTTTAGGAACAGGGAGTGGATAGTGAATATGAGAAGGTGAGGGGAATTGTAATGAGAAAAAAGTGAAATAATGGTAGGGGAAAAGAGAAAATATTGTTCGAAAAAACAATTAAGTAATCCATAAAAATAGTTGTGTATTCAATACAACTATTCCAACACCAATTAAACAATTACTGTGGCCAATTAAACAATTACTATGTGTTAAAACTTGTTCGATGTCCCACATTCAATTTCCTTAAAATTTTTTAATTAACATAGAACACAATTATACTTAGAATCGTCATGACTTTCACTCATATTGCTGAAAACAATTTTGTTTCTTTTCAATTCCTTCCATTTTATATTTAAAACAAAATCCAAGGAACACATAGTCATATTGCTTCAACTCTGTTCAGCATAAAAAACGTCAACCACTACCCATAATTTAATTTCTCAAATCAAACATAGACACAGGTCTTTCCAGAGTTGAACAAACTATTTTTAAACATGCACGGTCTCATTCCTTTGACAAATTTAACAATTAAATTTGCAATGAAACTATACTACCAAAACCCCGTGATCATCTTTGATGGTGCAATAAAACAAAACGATGCACGATGTCTATGAATCATACAAAGTAGACAACCAGGCCACAATTATCAATTCTTCAACTTGCAATAATCCCAATCGGGACAAATTAAACACACATCAAACACCAACTTCAATTTATACCACGTTGTAGGAACACACAGACCAACACATAATGCAAGGAGGCATTTATGTGATTGTACATATCCAATTACTCCCAATCAATCCACTTTTAACAATGTTGAGTTATCGATTCAACTATTACAACAAAAGGAGGCATCGACTGTATGCCCATTATCATTTCCAATTACAACTCTCCAATCAACCCGATCAAACAGAGATGAGCCAACAATCACAGCCATTGTCAATACTACTCAACCAATTTATGACAGTCAACAAGATGCCCGACAAAGTGCGACTGGTTTAATTTATCAAAATCGGGCTCTGTAACTAATGAACAAAATAATCAAGGGTTCGCTCGGTCACCAAAAACAGGGAGACTAGAGGTCGAACTTATCGACAATAGGTGAGAGACTTTAAGACAAGCATGGTGGAACCACAAGCCTTATAACCCTTAGCTTGTAATATAGGGTGACAGTTTGACACCAGGTAGGATAGACCATGATGCAGAAGAGCAGAGGTTTCTTACTAGCCAGTAACCAACACCAAGAACAAACAGAGGCATAACCCTTGTGTTTTTCCCCAATAGACGAATAATGTTGATAGAAATGCAGAGCCCAGGTACTACCAACAACCTTAAATCATGCTTCTTGGAATAATAGCCACCTCATAACCAACTGTGTGGATACCAATAACGCAAAATGAGCTCACGACTAGGTGAAAATGATATGCAATGACCAAAAGGAGATTCAAAACATACACAACAACCCCATAGCACCAAATACAATCGGGTTTGGTTACAATAACTATGAGGAGACGACCAACAAGGAAAAATAGAGTGAAACCCTCCAACAAAAACCCATAAATACAACAGAGAGCCATCACGACTTCCACCCCACAGAACAACCAATGAAATAGCAACTTCAACCATTGATTTTTCTATTTGCAACGAATAACAAAAAAAATCATTCCAGAGAAAACACCATGCATTTACATAGTTGCCAACCTCAAGAAAACATAGAACAACACATTACTGAAGCAACATTCATTTCATATACAGAGCGAATTCATGAATGGGCGAAAAAAACCATAGTTGTAACCAAATGGCCTTAAAAATGTGAGCTTGGTCGAGTAGTTCCTTCCACGCCTGAATATCAGAGCTTAACCACAACAAAAACCAAATGAACAATAACCATGCTAGGGTGACGGCTAGTGGGAGAAATATGGAGTGACATGCATTTACGGCATGTCACGTCCATCCTCCATCTCATTCAATTACGTAGTACATGATAGCCAACCAAACCATTAATTCATGTCATTAATCCATGTATCGAAACTTGCACACATTGCTTGCGAATTGCGCTACCCAATCCATATTAATCATTGCCAAAACCATACAATTACATATATCAAATGTGCCCCATATAATTCAATAAAATCGTATAGCCACTAACATTGCTAGTTAGGACTAACATGAATTTATTTTAACTTCATTTGCATATATTATAGCATAGTATAGCATAGTTCCCTTTTCTTAGATTTATTCCATATTGCTCTTGTCTCTTGTTATAACTAACATGTGTCTTGTGCATGTGTAACAGGTAATGAATCATGGCACCAATGGCAATGTAATAATAGTAAATACAAGTCATTCATACATGTAATTTAGAGCTTAGAGAAACAAAACCAACACATAAAATGCATTATCCATCTGCCATTGTGATGCCAACATAACCAATATTTCATCATCAATCATGTAGAACCATGTAAGCAGCATCGAAACAACAACATAAAATGTGTAATAAGACTATCTATGATCCTCCAATCTACAAGGGGGTCCCACCTACTAGTATTATATATCATTAGCTTAGTTTAAATAATAGGCTTTAGCAATACTTTGCGGGCGAAATCCTCGTTGCAATTTTTATCGTCAACACGATAGAAAAATTGCAGCAGAAAAAGTGCGGCAGAAAAATCGCGGCAATGGATTCGCGGTAGCAAAATCACGACAACAAAACGCTACAAGAAGAAAAAAGGGTATGGTTTTCATATATGTAGTGTTGAATTTATGAATCAAGTTGAGGGTTTGCCTTATAAATATGTTGGATTCCCTCTTGGGAGTTTATGGCTTCTTGTAGAGTTGATCTGAGGTAGATCTACTGAAGTTTAGTATTGGTGAGGTATGTTGTTGAAGTTATTGGTACATATAGAGGTTGTATAACAATGAGGTTCTAGCACATGGTTTGAGGTACAGACTTATGGCATAGTGTTTGAGGTATATGGGATCATATTAGATTGGTTGATGAGTATACAGTGACAAGTTTCTTAGTGACATATTATGTTTCTACATTTGAGGTATATGTGATCAGATCATATTGGTTGATGAGTATACAGTGACATGTTTCTCAATGACATATTCTTTTTCTACATTTGGCACTTATATTTCAAGGCGGTTGGATGGGGCAAGGACAAGTGGTTGTAGCCACCTTCTGGTTGTAGCCGAAGAACATAGGGGGTTGTAGCCTCCTTCTCGTTGTAGCTAGAAAATTGGGGAGTTGGAGCTTCCTTCAGATTGTATCCTCCTTCCAGTTGTAGCTGGAAAACAAAGGAAGTTGGTGCTTCCAATGAATGTAATTCTTAAAGACATATAAGAAAAATCATTATGTGGTTTTCTCCCGCTTTGGGTTTCCATGTAAAAACAATGGTGTACTGTGTATGTGTATGATTTATCATTTGTTCATTGTTTATTTACTATGAAACTATTGGATGATAATGCTACATTGATATAACACTTGCATTTTGTGGTTAAAAAGGGTTGACTAACTCTATTACTGATTCACCCCCCGTCTCAGTAATCCAACAATTAGTATCAGAGTAGGTTCCTTCATAAATCAGTTTAATCACTGAAAATTAGATCATGGAGAGCAACAACATGTATAAAAATGGAATACCATAGTTTGATGGACAAAATTATGCATTTTGGAGAAGAAGGATGAAAACATATATACAGGCACAGGGATTTGAAATTTGGCAATCAGTTGTAGATGGATACAAAGAACCGAACCAATAGTTCCACCGACAAATGAAAGAGCAATAAAACTTGGTCAAAATAATTCCAAAGCCACAAATGCACTTCTGAATGACATTTGTGAATCGGTATACACCAAAGTTATACATTTTAAATATGCTAAAGAGATTTGGGACAAGCTTCAAAATATTTATGAAGGAGATTCAAAGGTCAAAGCAGTAAATCTTCAAACTTACAGAGGTCAGTTTGAACAACTAAAGATGAAGGAAGAGGAGAATATTGCAGCTTACTTCTTACGAGTAGATGAAACAGTAAATGCAATCATAGGATTGGGAGAAGAAATTAAAGAATCTGTAATTGTTCAAAAGGTACTAAGATCTCTTCCTATGAGATATGATCCTAATATATCAGCACTAGAAGAAAGAGCAGATCTAGACTCAATAAGCATGGCTGAACTACATGGAATATTCACAGCATATGAAATGAGAACTGAATAGGAAAATCCAGATATTAAAGAAGCAACTTTCAAAGCATCCAAAAGTTCAAAGAAAAAGGGAAAGAAAAAGGAAAAAGAACATAGCAACAACAGTGACATCTCGGAAGATGATGGAGAAGTGGTCAACTTTGTCAAAAGATTGAACAAGGGAACCAACGACAGATATAAAGGTAAGATTTCATTGATTTGTTTTAATTGTGATGATATTGGTCATTTTGCTAACAAATTTCCTCATAAGAAAAATAAGAGGAATGATGAAGATTACTCAAATAGAAAACAAACATATAAAGACAAAAGAAACATAAAGAAAGATTTCAAGAAAAGATTATGCACCAAAGAAGACATCTCCTCATCAGATGAAGATGACGTCAGTGACAGTGAGACACAAAGAATTATATTCATGGCAGTAGAAGACTCTAACAAAAAAGACACTGAAGAAGAATATGAAGAGGAAGAAGTTGCCCACCGAGAAGAATTGTTGACTTCCATAGAAGTTATAAGAAGAGAAAAGAAGAAAAACAAGAATCTACAAGCGGAACTAGACAAGAAAGAAGAAACTCATGAACTAGAACAAATGATCACAAATTTGAAGGTTCAAATAGAAGAAGATAAAAGAATTGAAGAAGAACTCAAAGAACAACTAGAAGAAAGAAACATGATCATTGAAAATTTGGAAGCAAAGATTGTCACATTAAGAAAGGATCTTCAAAAGAAAAATATGTAGAACAACTCAAAAGTTTTGGATGACATTATCAACAATCAAAAGCCTCATCATGACAAGACTGGACTTGGATACAGTCAGTCAAAAAATGGATCAAGCTCCAAAACAACAGAACACGAAACATATCCAAAAATCTATGCAGAAACAATCAAAGGGGATAGGAAGACCTACAAAGAATATTATAGGGACACTCCTACACCGAGAAGATTCATATTTCAGAATCAACGACTAATATATAGGCCTCAGGAAGAAGAAGTATTCAAAAGAGAAACTCCTTTCAAAACATCTTTAACTCCCAGGTATCAAACTATCTTATTTGGTTTATATTATGCATGCAATAAGTTTGGACATAAAGCTATGAATTGCAGGGCTTACAGTAGGAACATAAACAACTTTGAAATTCATACACAAAAGGGTTATCCAAGAAGACCTAGTGAAACACAAAGACGAAGTTACAACAGGTTTGAATCATTGAGCACTGAAGTGGAATGCTACAAATGTAACAACTCTGGACACATGGCCAAATATTGCAAAATGATAATTCCTCCTAGAGAACCACAACAGAAGAACAATAGTCACAAACAGAAACCTCAGAAGAGAACATGGATAAGAAAGCAAAATCAATATAGCAATGAAGAATGCACACTCTCTCTACAATCTAATCAGAAGAAATGTGGTTGGTATGTTGACAGTGGTTGTTCAAAACACATGACAGGTGATAAAGACAAGTTTCTTACATTAAGAAAGGAAATAAATGGATCAGTCTCCTTCAGAAATGATGATTCAACTAAAATCATTGGAAAAGGTAGAGTCAGAATTGGAAACAAGAATACCAAGGCAAAAAATGGTCTACTAGTAGAAGATATGAAACATAATATTCTAATTATGAGTCAAATGTGTGACCAAGGTCATAAAGTTACTTTCGATTAAAAAAAGTGCGAGATAAGAAAAGAAGGTTCAGGAAAATTGATTGCAACAACTACAAGAACTTCAAGAAACATATATGTATTAAGTGAAATTGGAAATGAAAAGTGTTGTCTAGGAAAGGAAGATGAAAGTTGGCTATGGCACAAAAGAATGGGTCACATACACTTTGATAACCTTGTCAAAGTCATAAAAAAGGAAGTAGTTAGAGAAATGCCCCAGATCACGAAACCAACCAACACTTTATGCAAGCATTGTCAACAAGGAAAGCAAACAAAGACCAAGTTTAAATCAAAGGAATATTCAACGACAAGACCACTGGAAATTGTGCATACTGATCTAGTTGGACCAACTACAAAAAAGGGTTTAAAAGGTGAGAAATACTTTATGTTATTAGTTGATGATTATACAAGAATGACTATAGTTTGCTTTGTCAGGAATAAGTCAGAAGCTTTTGAAAACTTCAAGGTCTACAAGGAAATGGTTGAAAATGAAATGGATTCAAAAATCAAATGTTTGAGATCTGATAATGGAGGAGAGTTCACTTCAAAGGAATTTATGGAATACTACAGCAGGCATAGAATAAAAAGCAAATTCTTCGTTGCTAGGACACCTCAACAAAATGGAGTTGTTGAAAGAAAGAACATGACAATACAGGAAATGGCTCGAACAATGCTAATGGATTCCAAATTGATAGATATATTTTGGACACATGCAATGCATACATCGGTTCAGATTCAAAACAGAGTAATACTCAGAAACAAAACTGGAAAAACTCCCTACAAGCTATGGAAAGGAAGACCATCAAATGTGAAGCACTTCAGAGTATTTGGAAGCAAATTCTACATCAAAAGAGAAGATGGCAGAATGGAAAAGTT
>SNQJ01S0019546.1:24275-45242 GCA_010110895.2 Picea sitchensis
CATGGTCTGCTGACGGGATCTCCTAATGTGGCACATTTCCTCCTCCTGGATCTAATGGTCGTAGGTTCATCTAAATCCTTAATCCAATGACTATGATCAATTCATTTAAATCTTCAGGACTTTGGGTTATACGCTCCCATTTCCCAAATCTCTCGAAGTGAGATTCATCGACTAAACCTTGAGCATCTTTGACTTCATTTAACGATCCTTCTTTGATGTGAACAACCTAACATGATCCAACAGTTGTCAGGATCTCAACTATTTCGGGATCTCGTAAATCCTTGATTCAACAACTGTGATCAATTCTAGATCAATGGTCTAGATTTATTTCGGCCTTCGGGACTTTGGGTTATTTGTTCCCAATTCTCAATTTTCCTGAAGTGAGATTCCCCGAATAAACCTCGAGAAACTTGAACTTCATCTAATGATCCATTTTTTATGTGAAAATCTCAACGCGATCCAATGGTTGTTAGGATTTCAACTATTTTGAGATCTCATGAATCCTTGATCCAACGGTTGTGATCAGTTCTAGATCAATGGTCTAGATTCATTTAGACATTTGAGACTTTGGGTTATTTCTCTCCCACTTCCCAATTCTTCCGAAGTGATATTCCCCGATTAAACTTCGAGTAACTTCCAAATCTGACGGTTTTGGTTTGTCTCGAAATCTTCATCAGTGGACACAATTCTCCCTCAATTCTTTTGTATTTTTATTGTGGGGATTTCAATCCTGATCACATTTCTGCAATGCATTTTCCCTTCTGAGCTTTTTGGTTTTGTACTTGGATTCTAACTGATCGAGATCATCGATATGTTGGGAATTCGATCCCAATGGTGTTTCTACATTTGTGTTGATCTCGTGAAATCTCATACGCTGCCTCTCATGAGATTTGGGTAAATTCCTCTGCATGTTGTTCATAACAACTCATCATCACATCATAATGACATTGAATGTTGACATCAATGACAACACATCAATGACAATATGTCCAACACCTACACATTCGCTTTAGTGAGTTTCTATGATTCTTCGTCGTGTCGGTACCATATGTGTAGATTTAGGGATAATAAATATAATTAGTAAGTTTTCTTTAAAAGAATGTTAGGATTGCATGAATGAGCTTAGAGGATAAGGGCACATTTATTAAAATAGCAACAAGAGAATTTCCAACTACCCCAATCATTTTCACTTGTGGTGTAGTAAGAACCACTCCATTCACTAACCATTGGTAGGAAGATTCACGGGAGAAGGACTGCATCTGAAGGAGAAAAAGCAAGAAAAGTTTTAGGAGATAAAGAGGAAGCAAAAACATTCACTAAAGGACAATCAAATATTTCAAGGTAAGTCATGGAGTGACATGAATTTGAATTTGAATTTCTTATCCTACAACTCATATTTTAGTGATGTATTTGGTTTCACATGAAAGCTTTCCTCACGCTTAAGAAATTTTTTGATCAACATTCTTCCATGAAATTCTTATTTGATTATGAATTTGTTTTTCCATCAAAATTTGGTCGAATATTCTTTTTGGCAAACTTGCACATCAATGGCATTTAACATAATGAAGAAATGGCATAAATTGCTACAAATCCAGTATTTAAGATCTAAAGGCCATATTTAAGTTCTAGATATGGGTATTGGATATTTTTACGGAATTAAATTATTACATCATCATAAATACACCTATCAATAATCTCACATACTTAATTTACATTTTTCTTGAAAAAATGGTCATTTTTAGATTTTGTAGCAAATTAACTTCGAAAACCTATTAAAAATAGAGTTGGGACAGTCAGGATTTGAGGGATCAAAAGGGAGAATTTTTAAAACATGTTCCTAAGAGAGATATCATTTAAAATCCAGTTTCCGACCCAATTTAAATCACTTCATTTAGGTATCAAACAAAAAATTTATGACCCAATTATTGATTGTTGGTCATAAAATATGCATTATGGAAAGTCTACATCTTGATTGTTCACAAGAAGATATAGCATATAAAATCACCACATATTGACTTTTTTTATAAGGGAGAATGGTATTCAAGTCTAGTTTACTACACAATTTGAATCACTCAATTTGGATTTCATATTAAAAAGTTATTCACAAATTAGTGTTGCCTATCTTAAAACAACACAACAAAAATTGTGTCTCCTTGATTTGTTCATTATTAACTTTGGGATATCAAATCAAAATATTTTTAAAAAATGTTTCGATTGGGTATATATACATGAATATAATTTAATCTCCCACTAGAATCATGTTGATTGGGATTCGAACGAAAAAATTATACATAAAACCATGATTGTTGGTCTAGGATAGAAATCCAAAATAACTCTCCCCTACAGACTTTTCCTCATCAAATTTGATGTATGAGATCAATTCACATTGAAAACTTGTTTATACCAAAGATATCCCTATGAATCCACTTCAAGATGGCTTTAGAATCACTCCAATTAGACATGAAACAAATATTTTATCAATGAAGTATCGTTGGGCATTCTAAGATGGCCATCACTCCTCAACAGGTAAAACATAAATTTTCTTTGTTTATCTTCTTTGGATTTGTTTTGTTTGTAATTATTTTGTGTGTTTATTGGAAGAATAAATATAGATCATCTTGATTCCTCCATCATATTACATTTTATTTTAGGAAAATGCTAATTTTTTGTTGGCTCCAAGAAGATAAAGGACGTCATCATGAAGGAGTGATTTTGAAGACAAAATTTTATGACTGAGGGTATGCCATTCAAACATACAAGCAAAGAAAATATGACATCATGTCGTGATGAATGAACCATGTTCAAGTTCAAATTAGTTGGTTACAAAGTGTTCTAGTTGCTGACCACAATATTTTAGAAGAATTTTTCATCAAAATTGCAAGATCGGTCAAGCTTAAGATGAATGAAGAATGATATGAAGACCAAATGAAGACCAGTGTACAAAATAAATCCAGTTCCATTTCCACATCCATAATGCCATTGCTACCATTGATAGAAAATACCTACTATTCACCATGGTGTTCCCATGTATTTCCTTCTTCTGAGCTCAACAATCCACGTATATTGAAGTCCAAACTTTCATTTGTTTATGTAGTCACTCTTAAATTCTTCATGATACTACTACTACCATATTATGACTTCAACCTATTTTTCCTTCATCAGTTTTCCATACTTTCCTACTCCATTCACCCCCAACCCATATAATAAATTCACTCAATTCACTTGCATGTTGAGTTACCTCACTATTCTTTTCCCTCAAATAAATTTGATGGTGAAAACCTGTCTCAAACGCCATCAAACCTTGGAGTGCTTGAAGACCAGTTTGTTGGAAAATACTCCTCAACATAATAATTTCTGATTGTGAAAACCTTTTTAGGCGCAATCAGAAAAATCTTGTTTGAAAATCAACTTGTTGGCAGACAAGATTTGTGAATAATGAAGTGAAATCACAATTCCATCAAAGTTTCATTGCTCTTCACATCATAGATTTACAAACTTGTTGCTCTATCAAAATTTTATATCAGATCTCAATGATTTCTCACAAATTTCAAGTTTCTATATCTCAATTAAAAGTACCACATGCTCAAGGTTCTACATTGTTCTTGTTCACCCAGCTTAGTTCATGCTCACCATTATGGACTAGCTCAACTCTCTTGCCTCTCAAGATGCCATATATTTATTGCATAACTGATGGAATTCTAGGTAGGTGCAGGTATGTTTATTTTCTTCTCTTTAATTAGTAATTCATTGAATACTAGAAGAGATGACCTTGGAAAATTCTCATGCATATATGCTCTTTTTGATATCTTCATATGTCCTTCCTTGTTTGCCAAATGATTTGGAGGAAAAACAACATCTTTAGTTGGGGGGAGGGTTATTCATATATTTTTAAAGACCAAGTCCCTATGATGCCTTGACTCTTTGAAATATTCCCTTGTGAAAAATGTTGTTATGCATGTCTCTTCCACACACATGGTAGCTGCAATTACAGGAAAATAGTTGCAATTACAAGAAATTCAGAACCAATTACCAGAATTCATGTAGGATGTTTCCATTATAGAAAATCCAGAACCAATTACTGAAATTCATATAGGATGTTGCCTGTAACACCCTGTTTCCCCCAATCTGTAAAAATAACTATACTGGCCAAGAACTATGGCAAACTCAAAGATGTGAATGTGTGATTTGAATGGACCTTAGTAAAAAGGTCCATGAATGTAAATAATGTTATGAATATATATATATATAACTGTTGTTCTGGGGATGTGCTGACAAAGAGACCACGATGGCTGAAGAAAGGTGGTGGAAGGCACCTAGAATGGTGGTGTTAACTTCCACCAAACCAAACCATATTTGGTCTTCACTGGCCTGGAGAACCAAGAGCGGATCGCTGGCCCCAAATTAAATCACTCGCCAGGTTGGTAGGTAAATGGCTCCTCATGAGTGATGAGGCATGGGGGTGAACTGCCCATCCATAGAGTCCTTAGACCTGACCACCGCGAGGAAAATCGTGCCACATGCAACCTCGTCGAAAAGAGAAAAGGCAGGAAGAGTGTGCGATCAAGGGGCAAACACGAGGGAAAGAGGAAGAGAGATCGAAAGAACTCTGGAAAAACTACAGAGTGAGTGATAGAAGAGAAGAAGGAGAGTAACCTCCGTTCTCAGTCACTGGCGAACATAGACTCAGTCTCGCAGCATCGTGGTCTCAACTCGGGGGTGGCTAGTGGTAAATCCATTCGGAATCGTTGAGCCTACGGTTGGGTGGGAACGAACACCCCTCTCAGTAGTTGCAAACACACCTGGTGTTATTTTTGATAAGTGTTTTATATCTTGCATCTTGAAATGTATATTCTGACATTTATGCTCATAGTCTGTGCAATTATGAATGGTTTCAGTATAAGACTATCTGTGTGGTGTTTTGACCAGAAATGGTGGTTGCATGCTTATAATGGAAAGACTATGTATGGCTTATGTTTATATATAGCTATATGTATGTATACCGATCTAATTCAGACTTCAAGTCTGTTCTCAGGAAATCTATACCCTTATCCGTCTCAGGTAATACCCTGGATAGACCTCCCCATAGAGACACCCTTCTTGGAAAGCTTACCAAGAACTTGAAAAAGGATTTGATGGCGCAAGTCTCAGTAATCCTGCATGAGGAGGGATGGTCCTCTTAAAACCCTGAAACCCCGAATTGCGAAATCCCGAAATGGCAGCGTGTGGATAAGTATCAATTGACAGACGGGATCTTGTCAGAAGATCTGAGGTCAGTCGCGACCGTTAGATTGGAGGAAGAAACGAGGGTGTTAATGCCTCAACCCCTTTCCTTTTATCTTCTTAAGTAGCGAAGAAATCGGGACCGTAGATCCCCAGGGTTCGTGGGAGTATCTGGACCGTCCATTTATAGGACACATGGTTGTCGGTAAGCGTTTCGACGTTTCGGTACCCGGGAAGACAAAGGGGAAGAACCTTGATCATCGCGAGTCGCAAAACCCCGATAACCGAAACCCCGAAATAGTTTAAGGAGTGGATGAGATAGGATAGTTCGGCATTTCGGTGCCCGAGATACCTAAGTGTGAGTCCCTTTGTACTCGCAAGTTCTGAATCCCCGATCAACGAAGTTTCGATGGGAGAAACCCCGAAATAAGATGCACAGGTTTAAGAGTCGGTATTTCGGAGTCTCGGCTCCCGGAAGGTCTAGGTGTGAGATCTCTTGTCTGCGCGTATCGCGAGACTCCGATTCGCAAAACCCTGAATCTGGTCGAGGGTATGATGGAAGGGTGTATCGGCCTTCCGGCACCCGGGTAGTCCAGGAGAGTGAATCCTCGATCTCCAGTATCACGAAATCTGGTTATGGCATAATGTGACTTGGGTCGGCGCTTTTGGCATTTCGGTATCCGGAAGACCCAAGGGTAAGATCTTCATGTCCTCGCACATCGCGAAATCCCGAAACGATAATAGAATGGAGTAGCTATGAGTTTTTGGTGTTCCAGCTCTCGGGAAAACCTAGGAGTGAGACTTCTTGTCATTACACCTTGCGAAATCCTGAAGTATGAGATCCCGAAAAGGTCTAGCGTGGGTAAGCCTTGGCGTTTCGGTGTTTCGACAACTAGGAAACCCAAGGGTCAGTCTTCTTATACACTTCAGTCCTGAAATCCCGACTTGCCAAGTCTCGAAATGGCTTAACACGAACGGTATTTGGTGTGTCAGTGTTTCGGCACCCGGGATACCTGACGGTAAGTTTTCTTATGCTCACTAGTCCCGAAAACCCGGTTTGCGAATTCCCGAAATGGACTGAGCAACACTTTTATACAATTATACGTACATTAAGGTTTCGGAGTTTCGGCTCCCGGGAAACCTAAGTGCGAGACCTCCTGTCGTCACATACCCCGAACTCCCGACTTACGAAACCCCGAAGTATGAACCCCAAAATAAACAAGGGAATACCTGCTTCACGATTTCCCGTAACGCGAAAGTCGATGAGTACCCTCCGATAAGGCCTGTGGCCATAACCGCTGATCAGATGAGTGCGGATAAGGGATGGCAGGGTCTGTATCAGGTCCCGTAGGGACTCGGGGAATCCTGTTCCTCGGAGAAAAGAAGAAAAGGTCGAAAATATTAAATTTCGTAGTGGGTGTGTTACACTGCCATTATAGGAAATTCAAAACCAATTACCAGAATTCTTGTAGGATGCTTCCATTACAAAAATTTAGAACAAATTACTGGAATTCTTGTAGGATGTTTCCATTACAGGAAATTCACAACCAATTACCAGAATTTTTGTAGCATCTTTTTGTCCTTTACAGGACTAATTTCTTTGTCTCTTGCATAAAATTATTGAAGAACATATGGACAACAATGGTTAAATTTCAATCTGATTCATCTCTTGGTATTTCACAATCCTATAGTATAACAATGGTAATTTCTTTATATGGGTTGCACATGAACATAAAATTGGATTTCAACATGCAATGAACAACCAAGAAGATAAGAATGCATCCCATATTTTGTGGATCACGATTTCATGAACAATTATCATAAATGCAACAGATGAAAGTGAACAATATGTAGAAGTGGGCGATGCTAAATGTTCTATTTATGTTCATCATTCTTGCATTTATTCCACAATACAATCACCATATAATAGACAATGCAAAGGAAGCAAGAGTTGAAATTCCTATTAAAGAATCATGCCAAAAACAAGGATGACAGAAAATAGAGAAATATTTTGACAGCTCAGTGAGAATGTTATCCAGCGTAATTATTTTGTTTAGCGGGTATGTTATCATCATTTTCTCTTGTAATTCCAATCAGATTTGTTTTGGCTGAGAAAGAAAGGTAGGTTTGATACATAAAGCCTAGTTACATTCTACCATCATCCATTGTTGATGCAATGTGCGAACATGGCTAGAGAGGGGAAATTCCCTAATTAATGGTGGTGTTTCCCATCCTAGATTTCAACTCATAGTAGCGATTAGTAAAGGGTGATGCCAAACAATTGCATTGGTAGATTTCAGCAAGACATGTAATTTCCAACAGTTTATGAACAACAATACATAGACTCTTTTTAGGCACATTAAAAGAAAAAAATATATTTTTCCAACAATCTTTTTTTTTTAAAGAGCATATTTGAAAGATAAACTTGAGATAAATGTGTATGGAACAACAGTAAGGAATCTCTATTGTAGCATCTTTGGCCCTGAAAATGCAAATGAAGAACTTCATATGTCACATGTGAAACTCGGTATATGGTTGTCTAAGGAATGTTGTTCAAGAATTTATTGTTTATTGTCAAGTATGGGAAGTCAAGCATTCATTACTTGACCATTTCCTCTCTGAGAGGACTAAAGCTACAACTAGAATTAAGGTAGCAAATTCACAAAAGCCATCACATTGAAATTTGAATTGGATAAAGAATGAGATATTTTGTTGCAGGAAAAGATAACAATTGCAAGAGGTAAGTGTTGCCACACAAGAACCGACACTTACAAAACTTGTGGTTATAGTTACACAAGAACCAACCACATGAAAGCTCAGTTGCAACTCAAAGTCTTTCTAGCATGTTGCCCAAATTTTCAGAAGAAGAAGACCTAATCACACAACTCAGAAGAATCAAAAGCAAGGTTGCATGAGGACATGCAACACATTCAGTTGGGGGGAATGTTGAGTTGCGAAAATGATTATCTTTTCACATCTTTTTCCCTTGACTTTTATCTTTTTTCACTTTCCTGTAACCTTATTTTGCTCCATATTTGTGCTTATATGTGGGATTAGACTCAATATTTTCCAACGCATCTATTTTAGTATTTTAATTGAATTTATGATTAAATATTAGAAAAATAACATATTTACACTTATCTTTTGAAACTGGGTTAGTTTGTTGGTGATTACAAGAAATCCCGATGATTACAAGAAATAGGCAGATTCATGTAATAATGCAGTTTTTACCACTTTCTCCAAATCCGTACATCCAAATTTGAATTTCCTCTTCAACCATTGAACATTTAATATGGATTTGGCATCATCATTCAAATCTATTGGAGATGGAAAGAATCTTGGGTTTTTTAATGAGATTGGTTGTGAAGATCTTGGAGATATTATGAGCTAATTTTTAGTTGCTATTTTTTAGCAAACGATCGTAACCACATGAGAAACTTGTGGATCTAGGAGAAGTTAGTGGATCTAAATTTATTATTTGTTGTTTCAGTTTCAAAGCAAGTTCATGTATAAATAAGAGTTCTTTCTTCATTTAAAGGGGGGACTCTTAGAGCGACGTCGAAATAATGATGGAATAAATTACAATTTCATAAGTTCTTGTGTAAATGTAGATTATTGCTTTATAATTTATGCAGTTTAAGTTTAGTTACAACAATTAGATTAATTTGTTTGTGCTTTAGATTAGCTTCAATGCTCTATTCTATAGAGTATGGTCTTGCTCTAGAAGGATGGAGAGTTGATTAATGTAGATTGTTAATTATTTGTTCTCTGCAAATATTATTGAATTCAAGTATTTATTTTCCCGCAAAGTGTGGAGTGTTTCGTTTGAGTTGTATAATACATAATATCCTCTGAGCATGAACTCTAAAGAATCGAATTATGTGATTATGAATGGAGTATCTATGTAGCAAGCAATCCTAGATTACAGAGTATTGTTGTCACTTGTGTTTCTACAATTACCAATCATAGTAATTATCAATTCAAGAGTAATCAACTCTCAAGAGTTCTAATTCTGTAATTGCTTTGAAGTTGTTAGTACTAGGGAGGAACTAATTATGCACATACAGTGATTGCACTTCACAAGTTTACGTACTTCAGATTGATAATAAAATGTAACAGGATTTAGACTTATAGATTGACTGACACACGTTCAAAATCAAACCAACCCACCTCCTCTAACTTCATCAAGAAGAAATCCAAAAGAATATCCACTTGAGTAGAAGGACCTCATACCTATGAACTTCCTACAAAAAAAAGCAAAGTCTCCTCCTAACACAAAATGCCCAAAGCTAGGCCAGTCCTAGTTGAAAATCCTTTCCTAATAGCTAGTTCTATTTGAATATGGTCCATATATGTTAAATATAGTTCTCTTTTTCTAATTCCCGAGAATAGAGAATTGTACTCAACCCTGAATCAAAAGACCAATTGTTAGTGCAGAAAAGACCCATTTCTCCATGTAGTTATTAACCTCCCATACCTCCCCCTAGCATCATTAAAACTAAACTCCCGACTCCTAAACAATTTTTCAAGATCACACACAATTATCCCCCACTCCCCCTTTCTCCCATGATCTCTTGCAACAAAATCACTTTAGGCTTTATGAATCTCCACCACTCTCTTCAAAGCTTATTTTTTTTTGGAAAGGATGACCAACTCTCTACAATTAAGGATAATAAAATCATGGGTCACCCATAACAAGGGTTTTCAATGCTCTAAGAACCCCATTAAGATAAATTTGTTTCCCTTCCATCACTTCACTAGCAACCCTTTCCTAAGCCAAAGAGAAGAAGGAATTCATTCATCTTCCTCCACTCTTTAAAACCTTCCCATCATTTAAACACAAACCACCCACAACCCCCCAACCAAACCATAAAGACCTTCCTTTCTAAGCCGCAAATTATATTAACAAAAACTTACATACCATCCCAAAAAAACCAACAAAGTTCTCCCTTCCCCAAGAATCACATACTTAGTGAATAAAAATAAACCCCACTATAATCATAATTTAGAAGGAAAACGTTTCCCCTAATAGTAGGCCTAACATAATCCCCTAATTTAGAGAGTACAACAATAAAATCACCTTTATCCTCTTCCTAGAGGATTTCATATCCACAATTCTCCAAGACCCCACAATAATACTATTATATGGAAAACCACCTTTATCCTCTTCCTAGAGGATTTCATATCCACAATTCTCCAAGACCCCACAATAATACTATTATATGGAAGATGAAGGAAATTTAAAAATCTCAAAACTGGTAAAACGGGCATGAGGATAGAAAAATCCGTCAAATTTAACGGACTTTAACCGTTTGAAATTCCAACCGTGATGGGAACAATAGAATAGAAGAAGAAAGACAAGAAGGAGAGAGAAAGAACGATCAGCAAAACCAATATTCTATATTTCATTCATAATAAATATCCTCCTTGATGTTCTTACGTATGCTACTCATTCTCACATGATGGCATATCATTGCGAGACTTGAGATGAGGCATCAATGCCAGCTGTCCATTCATCTTTGATTCCCCTTTCAACACCTTGACAACGACCACGAAACCACCCCCATTATTACCACTCCAACGCGATATCTATGATCACCTGCCACGTCGGCAGACAGTCACACCGTTCCACGTCCACGTGGGCCCGACATTTAAACAAGTACGACAGCTGCAGGCTTGTGGGGGTAACCTCATTAACTCATCACATCGTCCTTGAGCATCCAACGTCCGCATCGATGTGGCGGTGGGCCCCCCACTTGTCATATGTACACCGTTCCCCTATCCGATAACGTGCGCAGCATCTCCTACTAACTGGTCGCACACGTCTCAAAGATGTTCACCGACTTCTCCTCCTCCGCTCGAATCTGTGCCGTCCGTGCACCATTTCTACGCACTCTTTAACCAAACAGTAGAATTGCTATGCAGCCGGCCGTATTGGTAGGGTATCTCCTTTTATATATATATATATATACCTTCATATTTTTCAAATTTCCTCCCGCTCTCTCTCACGCACAAACGTGAGCATTACTTCTTCGTTCATTTTAAACTCTGATTTATTTTTTTGCAAATTTCTACGCCGGTGGCGGCGCTATACGGACACCGTCCCGGCCCGGCTCGGCCCGTTGCCGACGGCACAGAGACATACGTATCTGTACAGTACTGTAAAAAAATCAGCATATTCATTAAAAAAATCGGTTGTATGTTAATGCGCCCGTGGAGATATAGATGATGATAATGATGCGGAGTACAGCGTATGTTTGTTTTGTCATCATACGAATTTTGATACGCCGGGGCCGGACCAGGTTACCCTTAATTAATAACTATGTCTCGTTAATTGTACGAAATCTTTGTCCTCTGTAGGTCTGTTTAAATTAATGCAATTTTGTCATTTGGCTCTTATCTTCAAAGTTCAAATCGGCTGAATACAAAAATCACAGCGTTGGTTAGTTGTTTTATGAAATGGTTTTTTTTTTAAGAATCCGATCATATAAATTTACATGAATTATTATTTTTTGTTATTTAAAATTTATTTTTGAATTCAGCATAATGAAAACTTTTTCGATATTTTGATTATACAAAAATAATCACTTAAATTTAAGAATCCAATAATTTCTCATCAGATTTAAGACAAATATTTAAGAAAAAAATCATCATTTAGTCCTTTTACCTACAGCCAAAAATCACTTTTTTTAGCCTTTCTATTCATTGCTGTTAGGATGAAGACTTTTTCTTAAATTTATTTTTATATTTCTTGTATTTCGGGCTGTGCTGCACACAGGGCTTTGCATCGGTATCAGAGCTGGGATATTCTGAAGTCATACATTCTTTCTTATATTTTTTACTAATATAATGCAAGTGCTCTGACTACGTTTAATTTTTTTTAAATCCAGGAGCATTACCTCGTGGGCAGCTAGTACAATCTTGTTGTTGTTGCAGCTTTAGTATTATTTTCTTTATTACAGGTGAATGAATAATTTTTGAATTTTAACGGCTCGGAAAACTGAACAACCCCCGATCATGGTGGGCATTCACATTCAAAATCAAAATCAGTTGCCCCACACGAGAAATGTCACAGAGAAACATGCAAGTGCCCCGTCGGAGTTGTAACGCATTGACGAATGTGGATTCGACTTGACTTGACGAGATAAATGATAAACTAAATCAAATCATGCTTTTTCCCAATGTGAGGGCCCATCTCTGCAACGTCTGTATATTCCGCAAAAATAATAATTAATAATACCCCACTGAAGGCCAGGGAACGCAGTCATTCAATTGTCAAACATATAAGAAAATAATTTCCTGTCCTCATTCTCTCTGCCATGGGAAAATGTTGATCCTGCTCTGGTTTTATGCATAACAAAACCAAAAAGGACTCTTTTGTTTGATTAAAACAAACAAGGGGTCAAATCTTTGCAAAGCCATGGTTTCACCTTCACAAAAATATGCTCTGAATCATGGATTCTGTGTGTATAAAAGGCCAACTTTCCATGGGAGATTTTACCNCAAAAAGGACTCTTTTGTTTGATTAAAACAAACAAGGGGTCAAATCTTTGCAAAGCCATGGTTTCACCTTCACAAAAATATGCTCTGAATCATGGATTCTGTGTGTATAAAAGGCCAACTTTCCATGGGAGATTTTACCAACTCCCAGGCTTGGCTTGGAATTTGATGTTTTGTATATTTTTTTTTTTCTTTTGAATATGTATTTAACAATTTGTTACAAATTTGTCACCACATAAAAATGATTGAATTATTTATTTGAGGTTCAATGTTTGGATAATAATTTTTTTAGATGTAAATGTACTAATTAATACCGATAACTATTTCATACTATAATGTATCCTCTTTGTATCTTTAATGTTGTCAATAGTAGAACCATGCCAAAACAATAAGAACAAATGTTATGAGAGTGAGGAGAGTCTCCTCTCCACAATATCATAAGAGTGAACATAGTATCATGGGTTCTATGTGTATAGAAGATCAACTTTCCATGGAAGATTTTACCCATTTGATGTTTTGTAGAACTTTTTTTTTTTTTTTTTAAATATGTATTTGACAATTTGTCACAATTTTGTCACGACATAAAAATGATTAAATTATTTATTTGATGTTTTGTGATGTAATAACTAGTACTGGTAACTACTCCATATTATAATGCATCGGCCTTGCATTTTTAATGTTGTCTATAGTAAAACCATGCCAAAACAATAAGAACAAAGGTTATGAGAGTGATAAGGGTATTCTCTCCATCCAAAATTGTATGCTCAAAATTTAGAGAAGATGAAAAAATTGTAATGATGAAATTGACAAAATTAATATTTATAAATTTACATAAAATTGACATCTTCTCTACAAAAAATTGTATGTTTAAAATTTAAAAAAAATAAAAAAAATTATAACCGTGAAATTGACATATAATAATATAAAAAAATTAATATTTATAAATTTACATAAAACTTAAAATGAAAAGCTTGCAAAATACACAAACATTATCTAATTTTCATTTTATAAGTAAATAAGATATGAAATTCCAAACCTACCCACACCAATCTAATAAGTTTGTTTTTGTATAATGTAAAAATTAACATTTACTATAAGTAAGTGAATGGAAACCTTAAAGTGAAAAATGGCTTCATATGGAAACCTTAAAGTGATTTTTTTTTTTTAATAATGTAAAAATTAACATACACTATAAGTACTTGAATGGAAAATTTAAAGTGAAAAATGACTTCATATGGAAACCTTAAAGTGAAAAATGGCTCCATATGGAAACCTTAAAGTGAAAAATAGATCATTATAACCATAAAGGAGTTTGTAATATCATAAAATGAGGCATTGCTTAAATTAACATGATTATTCTACACACAATTATTTTCATGAATTCGGTATTAAGTATTTTGTGACTTTGAGAGTTGTTAGCTATATGTATATGTAGATGGACATCTGTTTTTCTTTTAGGTTTTTGAAGTTCAATATGCATAAAGACTTTGAGGAATGACAGAATGTTCATCATACACACATTCATTTGATTTCACTTTCACAACTTCATAACTTCATGTTTCACATTGATAATATGTGATAACTTCATGTTTCACCTTGATAATATGTGATGGCATATCCATTCAATTTTCATGTAGATTTTACTTAAAGCTTTGAGCATCATTGGATCACATATAATTACATATAACTTAATGGATTGGATGGATCCCCAATATCATTCTTATGAGCAAAGGTAAATGCAACATTTCCTTTCTCATAGGACTTGGTAATGCTTGATCAAGAAGATCCCAATCTTTCCTTTTGGTAGCATTTCAACAGTTTTGGGGGAGGATCTTGGTTTAACATGGATAAAACAGAGGGTATTAAGATCATCGTGAGATAACATACGAGTATCCCCTATAAACAATACTAGTCCATCAAATTCTATGCATCCACCAATTTCTAGTGAATTGAGATCCAAAAATCCCAACAAAACTTTTGAGCTTTGTTCAATTTTTAGATAAATTGATGTTGAATTGTGATAGTTTGAAGACATTAACAATTGTATTTATTCTAGCTCGACACTAAAAACTAGATATCAAAAGGAAATGATGAAGTCAAAACACTGAAGGCATAAGCAATTTATGATAGCGACAATTGAACCAAAATTATGTTCGGAGGGCTTCAAGTTTCTTGCAAAAATGACACAAAATATTCAATTTCTTACAAAAGAGGCTTTTAATTATCACCTTGATTGACTTGATCATTGTAATATATAACAAAAACAAGTAGAGAAACACTGTATTGTTTATTTTTTGTAATTTATTTCTAATCGTAGGTTATCTACTAGAGAATGGAATGAATGATGCCAAGAACTCTCATATGCTAAGTAACAAAACATGACTGCCAAAGGTGTCATGTTCCCATGTGTCAGAAATCTGACACACTAAGACATGTGATTGAAAATAGGACATGTGCCAAACACGTGCCCTAGACGTGTGCTACATATTTGACTCTAAAAAATAATATTTTTATTACTATTTTCTCATTTTCAATTATATGAAAAGAACTCTTAGAATCCCTCCTTGTATAAGTGAAGAGTGAAATCGGAAATTAAAAATAATGTTTTAGATGTCATATTTTCAAGGTTCGTATATTTAATGTTAAATACTCATATTTTCGTGTTTTCTCTATCAAATACTCATATTTTAGTGTCCTCTATACTCCATGTTCTCATCATCCGACTTACCCTATATGTTTCATCTCTATGACACATAAGACAAAAAAAATTAAGATACATGTCTGGTCTCTATGTCCTCATCATCTGACTTACTCTATACATCTGATCTCTATAACACTTATATGAGACAAAAAAAAAATTAAGATATATGTCTGGTCTCTATAACATTTATATGAGACAAAAAAAACAACTTGAGATCTTTTTGACAATGACATACCCTATATGTGTGGTCTCTATAATACTTATATGAGACAAAAATTTAATATAGAGAAGAAAATGACATAGTTATCTTGAAATGTGACATTGATGAACACTTAATTTATATCATGCAAATATTTACATTAAAAATATCAATAAAATACAAAGCAACATGAAGAGATTATGTATTTCACGATGTTTTGTAGAACTTTTTTTTTCTTTTGAATATGTATTTGACAATTTGTCACAATATAAAAATGATTAAATTATTTATTTGATGTTCAATGCTCTGATAATTTGTGATGTAATAACTAGTATTGATAACTACTCCATAGTATAATGCATTGTCTTGCATTTTTATTGTTGTCCATAGTAGAACCATACCAAAATAATAAGAACAAAGGGTATGTGAGTGAGCACTGTATCCTCTCCACCCTCCACCCAAAATTGTATGTTCAAAATGTAAAGAATGAAAAAATTGTAATGTTGAAATTGAAAAAATTAATATTTATAAATTTACATATTATTGTAATGTTGAAATTGAAAAAATTAATATTTATAAATTTACATAAAATTGACATCTTCTCTATCCAAAATTGTATGTTTAAAATTAAAAAAAAAAATTAAAAATTATAAAGATGAAATTGACATATAATAATATAAAAAAAATTAACATTTATAAATTTATATAAAACTTAAAATGAAAAGCTTGGAAAATACACCAACATTATCAAATTTTCATTTTATAAGTAAATGGGATATGAAATTGCAAACCTACCCACACCAATCTAATGAGTTTGTTTTTTTATAATGTAAAAATTAACATACACTATAATGAAAACCTTAAAGTGAAAAATGGCTCCATATGGAAATCTTAAAGTGAAAAATAGGTCATTATAACCAGGAGTTTGTAATATCATAAAAGGAGGCATTGCTTAAATTAAGATGATTATCCTACATAAAATTATTTTCATGAATTTAGTATTAAGTATTTTGTGACTTTGAGAGTTGTTAGCTCTATATGTAGATGGATATTTGTTCTTTTTTAGGTTTTTGAAGTTCAATATGCATAGAGACTTTGAGGAAGGATATAATGTTTATTATATACACATTCATTTGATTTTATTTTTATAACTTCATGTTTCACTTTGATAATATGTGAGGGTATATCCATTCAATTTTCATGTAGATTTCACTTAAAGTTTTGAACATCATTAGATCACATATGACTTAATGGATTGGATGGATCCCCAATATCATTCTTATGAGCAAAAGTAAATGCAACATTTCATTTCTCGTAGGACTTGGTAATGCTTGATCAAGAAGATCCCAATCCCTCCTTTTGGTAACATTTCAACAATTTTGGGAGAGGATCTTGGTTTAACATGGATAAAACATAGGGAATTAAGATCATCGTGAGATAACATACGTGTATCCCCTATAAACAATACTAGTCCCATCAAATTATATGCATCCACTAATTTCTAGTGAATTGAGATTCAAAAATCCCTACAAAAATTTAGAGCTTTGTTTGATTTTTAGATAAATTGATGTTGAATTGTGATAGTTTGGAGACATTAACAATTGTATTTGTTCGACTTGACACTAAAAACTAGATATCAAATGGAAATGATGAAGTCAAAACACCGAAGGCATAAGCAATTTATGATAGCGACAATTCAACCAAAATTGTGTTTGGAGGGCTTCAAGTTGCTTGCAAAAATGACACAAAATATTCAATTTCTTACAAAAGAGGCTTTTAATTGTCACCTTGATCGACTTGATCATTGTAATATATAACAAAAACAAGTAGAGAAACACATTGTATTGTTTATTTTCTGTAATTTATAAACATGACTGCTAAAGGTGTCATGTTCCTGTGTGTCAGAAATCTGACACACTAAGACACGTGATCGAAAATAGGACATGTACCAAACACGTGCCCTAGACGTGTGCTACATATTCGACTCTAAAAAATAATTTTTTTATTACTATTTTCTCATTTTCAATTATATGAAAAGAACTCTTAGAATCCCTCCTTGTATAAGTGAAGAGTGAAATCGGAAATTAAAAATAATGTTTTAGATGTCATATTTCAAGGTCCATATATTTAATGTTAAATATTCATATTTTTGTGTTTTCCCTATCAAATACTCATATTTTAGTGTCTTCTATATTCCATGTTCTCATTATCCGACTTACTCTATATGTCTCATCTCTATAACACTTATATGAGACAAAAACAATTAAGATATATGTCTGATCTCTATGTCCTCATCATCTTACTCTATATATCTGATCTTTATAACACTTATATGAGACAAAAAAAAATTAAGATATATGTGTGGTCTCTATAACATTTATATGAGACAAAAAAACTTAAAATATAGAAAAAAATAACATACCCTATATGTGTGGTCTCTATAATACTTATAAAGACAAAAACTTAAGATATAGAAGAAAATGACATAGTTATCTTGAAATGTGACATAGATGAACACTTCATTTATATCATGCAAATATTTACATTAAAAATATCAATAAAATACAAAGTAATATGAAGAGATTATTTGAAAATTTAAACATCATATTTATAAATATATTAATAAAAAAAATCAACGTTCAAATAAAGATATGAGTGCATTATGATATGATATTTTATCTTTTTAATAATAATGGTGATGATGTGTGGCCGGGAAAAAGGAAGCTCAAACTAAAAGTCTCACCCCAAACGAGAATTTGCACAAACTTTTTGAGTTTGCCATCTCATGATGTTAAAATAACACATGCGAAGAGCTTGTCTATATATTTTTGGTGAAGCCTTTTACGGGATATTTTACTCCGTCTTAGTTTTGGGTTGGTGGTTAAATTAAAATTAAAAAAAAGGGATAAAACGGCACATTTGAGTTATCCAAAACTCAAAGATCGTAAAACGTGAGCGAGGAGGATTCAGATTTTGAAAACAGTAGGCCGTTAGAACGCCGGAGGAGGGTTTAAGGAGGGGAATGCGGAAGCTGAGATTACGGTGAAACTCAGAGTGAGAAATACAGCAAACGCGCTAATACCGAGAAAGACGCACGTCCGGCAACGAGTCAGACTCAGCAACTGCTAAATTCATAAATTCTTCACCTGTAGGCTGCCATGGGATTTTATGACGAGCGCCTGCGCCTGCCGTATGGTGCAATAGATGGTTGTTTTATGTAACAACACGAGGAGTGGGAGAGTTGGCATGTCACAGTCAACGTCTATACATCTGGAAATTTGCCCCAACAGTAGAGGAAAGCTCTGCTGTGATTAGGTAAGGCGAATGTTTCTGTTTTTGATTCTTTGTGCGGGAGCCTGGAGGAGGTTTGAAAGGAATTTAAGACAAAAATAAATGCCGGCCGGAATCCAGATTTGAATGAGAGATGAGATGTTGGGCACTGCTGCGAGACGATCGATAGACGAAGCGCTGGCCAAATACAGGCCCGGGAAATGGCACCACCCGCCTGCTCCCCCCAGCCCCCGGATACTGCAGCTCCCCAGAAGAAGCCGGAGGCCTAAAAATGTCGATAAGCGTAAGGAGAATGCTGCCGCTGGTTCGAATCAGGGGAGCTTCAGACGAGAGAACTCATGCGTCGCTGAGCCCGAGTGCAAGCCCAGAGGCAAGCTTGAGGTTTTGTTCGGGCAGGAGCGTAAATTCTCCCACTCGGTTCCCATAGTTCTGTTGCACCCCAATGCCTGTACTAATAATTCTCCCAGGCGAGGCAAGGTGATATTGCATAAGGGGTCGGCATCCAGGCTCTCCCGCCTGGGCGCCTCCGGCAGCGTGCGGGAGCATTGCAGCGACGACGTGAGGGATATATTCGAATTGGAGAGCCAAGATCATGGCGGGCAGGCACCCAGGAGGATCAGGGGGAGCAGCAATGGATTTTCTTCTGATAACGACGAGGATTTGGGGGATGAACTGAATGGGCGCTGGAACTCGGAGGACTGGAAATTCCAGGCGGAGGTGCTGAGGGCGGAGTGTAATTTGTTGAGAATGGAGAAGGAAGTCGCGGTCCGGCGGTGGGAACAAGGCTGTGCCGAGATGGAACATGCGGTTAGGATGGCTCATTCGCTGCATTCAGCTGTTCAGGCGCTCATCACGGTGAGATTTATTCTTTCTTCAGTTGGATTTTTGTTTTCGCAAAAATAACTTTGCGGAATTTCCCCCTCTTTCCTTGATGATGGAGGACGGTAGTGATCGCCAGACGCAATAGCAGCTAGTAATCTAACTAGACTTTTCCCTTCTGGATTATGCCTTCAGCMGTCGGGCTTAAGCGCAATGAGCTAACCCACTGGCCTAATTTGAATTTCAGGTTTAAGCGCGATGAGCTAACCTACTGGCCTAATTTGAAATTGAATTGATGGATATAGTTTTTTCCCAAAGAAATACTATCCATTTCTATTGAACGATTGGTTGGAAATTGCATTTTCATGTGCAGTCGATATATGGTTATAGAATCCTACAATTTTGGGTTTCGATCGGCTTAGATTATTATTCTTTTATTTTGTGTGGCTTTTCATTTCGTATGCTTGGCTTGGTAATGAGGTCCAGTGTTCTCTGTGATGTGTGTTGACGGTTTATGTGATGTCCTTTCTGGTAGGGGAGGAAGAAGATTGTGGATGAAAAGAATGCAGAAGTCGTGCTGCAAACGACCCTGCAGAACCAGATCGGGGCGCTGCAGGAGAAGCTTGAGAAACTGCGAAAGAACTCGGAATTCAGAGAGAATGAGCTGAAGAAATGCAGCAACTTCGATCGTCAGGCCATGTTTCTCCAGAGAAGATTGGATAAGTTGCGAAAAAGTTCAAAGGATCGGTCTTACAGTGAAGATACTGCCAAGGCCCTTCAGCAGAGGCTGGAGAAACTTGTCCTGGCTGCTTGTTCCACTGCACAATCGGTAGGTTCTCATCCGCTGGTTCTGCCATTTACCCAGTTTTTTATGAACTCTTTTAATTTTTATGTTTGTCTGTAATGAAATTTGAGCTCAGTTCTAGATTTTGCGATTTCCCCCCCTCTTCCTGAATGCTTTATGTAACCCATTCGCAAAGCTTAGCTATTTACGGGTTTTCACAGTTACATGGAGGGTATATTTCACTCACTAGATCTGGTTATGGCGATAATGTGATTTATGATTTACAGGAGAGCGATAAGGAGGATAATTCTATTTCGGGTAGTCGGAAAGGAAGTCTTAATGAAGCCCAACGGCTTGCAGAGGACATTTTGAGAAGCCAGAGATCATCAAGAACAAAAACTTCTCTGGCTGATCAACGGAATCAGCTTGTCGATGTAAGTGGAATAGAAAAAA
>SNQJ01S0019547.1:0-10202 GCA_010110895.2 Picea sitchensis
AATATCACCGTAAATGAAACAACCCAAATAGCCCACTCCTTGACTCAATCCGGAGTCCAAGGGAGTTCCACCGATGCCTCTGCATCCTTAAGGTCTGAAACCCTGCACACTCAATGAAACTGAGTCAGCAGCACCTGTCTACATCAAAGTAATAAAAACATCCTGTCATCTAACTTAACGCATCGTAATGAAGGAAACATTTTTATCATCATAAAAATCCAGATCACTTGCGAGCAAGTGTCCTCAAAGAATAAGTTTGGTAAGTGCGCCAGAGCGGGGTGTTACACGAACAAAATATTTGACCCAGATAAATATTTGACCATATGTGTTGATGCAAGTAAAGAGGGACTAGGTGGTGTCCTAACTCAGGAAGGACACATTATTTGTTATGAGTCTTGGAAATTAAAAGAACACGAACGAAATTATGTCACTCATGACTTAGAATTGGCAGCGGTAATACACGCCTTAAAAATGTGTCGACACTACATAATGGGCAGAAAATTCCTACTATTAACGGATAATAGCGGGGTGAAATATCTATTTAACCAACCAGATCTTAATGCAAGACAAGCAAGGTGGATAGCCTTCTTGAGCAAATTCGATTTCGAGGTCAGACACATCAAGGGTAAGGAAAATAAAGTAGCAGGCGCATTAAGCATAAGAGTCCATGGGTTATTTGAAATGAATATCAGGAGGGTAGAAAGTGACTTGGAACAAAGGATAAGGACGACAAGTATTAATGATGGAAATTACACTAAAATGATGGCAGCATTACAGGACAGTACCGCAATCTCAGATAAATCAAATCTAAGTATCGACAATAAAGGACTATTACGATTTAAAAACAGACTTTACATACCAGATTCAGCAGAGTTAAAATTAACAGTTATGGACGAAGTGCATAAGAAACCGTATTCTGGCCATCCAGGTTACTAGAAAACAATAACAACACTTAGAAAACTATTTTACTGGCCTAATATGAAGGGGGAAACAACAGAGTACTTGGCTAGGTGCCAATATTGTCAACAGGTTAAGGCCAAGTATCAACATCCAACCGGCCTATTACAACCATTACCAGTACCAGAATGGAAATGGGAGACCATATCGCTGGACTTTATAACAGGGTTGCCTAAAACTTAGACACAGAATGATTCTATCATGGTTGTAATCGATAAACTCAGTAAGTATGCACACTTTATTCCTATAAAGTCTACTTTTAAAGCTATAAACATTGCTGAAATATTCATGAAAGAAATTTTTAGACTGCATGGTATTCCTAAAATGGTGATTTCAGATAGAGACGTAAAATTCACATCCGCTTTTTGGAAGGAATTGTTTGCAGGGCTAAATACTAACTTGAATTTCAGTACAAGTTATCATCCGCAAATGGATGGATAGACCGAAAGGAAAAATTAGATCGTAGAGGATATGCTCTGCATGTATATAAGAACAAAACTGAACAAGTGGGAAGACTACCTGCACTTGGTAGAATTTGCATATAACAACGGGTACCAAACTTCGGCTAAGTTGAGCCCTTTAAAAATATTGTAGGAAAGAAAGTGTACGACTCCAATTAGCTGGGATAACCCGGCTGACAGACTCATGGTTGGACTAGAAATGCTCCAAGACATGGAGAACATGGTAAGAAAGGTACAATAGAACTTGAAGAAGCACAGGACAGACATAAGAGTTATGTAGATTAGAAAAGAAGGCACTTGGAATTTCAAGCAGGAGACCATGTTTATTTGAAAGTAAAAGCCCGAAAAATCTCGTTGAAGTTAGGGAACTATGCCAAGCTGGCACCTAGGTTTTGTGGGCTCTTCGAGATACTAGCTCGAGTTGGACCCGTAGCATACCAACTTGCACTTTTAGCAATCTAACAAATCATAATGTATTTCATGTTTCCTTACTGAAAAAGTATATTCATGACCCTACTCATATGATTGATTGGAACTTGGTGCAGGTGGAACCCAAAGGCGTGTTCCAGATGGAGCCCCTGTGCATTCTGGACCAGAGATAAATAGCACTTCAAAACAGAGCCCTCGCTCAGGTAAAGGTGTAATGGAAGCACTTTAGGCCTGAGGAGGCCACTTGGGAGTTGGAAGGAGATTTGCGGAAATCTCATCCAATCATGTTCCAGGAAAGGAACGAACATTGAGGACAGTGTTTTACTAAACGGGGAAAGGATGTGACATCCTCAAAAATAAAAATATTTTTAGAATTTAAATTTGCTGGAAATTTATTCCATTTTTAGTAAATTCGAAATTGGAATTTTTTTTCCATTTATGGCAATTTCGAATTTCGAATTTTATAATTGTAATAAATGATTATGACTATTGGGCAGAGATCTAATTTTTCCCCACTAACTATTTGACTATGACACTTGTATGAAAATAGAATATTTTATATTGATTGCAGGGGGCAAAGGGGACAACCATGTTAAATTTAGCTGACCATGACTCCATGAGAGGGGGAACATGTTGGAACTACCTCTAGGCTAATTTTTACAAGTGGAAAATCAGTGATTTGGCCATTGCCAACCCATGAAAATCAGGTATTTAGAAAGCTCGAAAAATTCCCAAAGGAGGGAAAAAGACCTAGGCAAATTGATAAATAAGCATATGTGAGGAAGTAGGACGATGCCAAGTATGCTAGGAAAGAGACTATTGATTATTTTTCCTTGTTGTTATGAACAGTGAATGAGTGTGAGGCAAGAGGGATCTACAAAAGTGAAGGAAATTGTTGAAGAGGAACTTCCAAGTTCTCCCTCATGGACTCATGGTCAGGCTAGGGGGTGAACCGTGCAAGTGATCTTGGCTGCTCGGTTCTACGGTTGGGAGGAACGTGGTTGTTCCCTTGTCTTCCCACGAGTCTAGTTCAGATATGCTACTCTAACCCTTATCTGTCTGAATTATTTTATATCTGATTCATTGTACATGTTAAATATGAATTGAAATGGTTCCCATTATTAGTTTTAATGATCGTATAGTTGATGTAAAATATTCATTGTATCTATACTCAAGTATTTATGTATCTATGAAACGAATTAGTTACATAAGTAATGAAATCATTAACACTTGTATGAGTAACTGTATATTGGCTGAAATGTATCTTGTTGTATCAAATTCAAATCATTTATATTTCTGTAGAATGAATTAACTACAGAAGTAGCGAAATCAGTGACACGTGTATTATGTCCTATAACCTGAATGGGAATAAAATTGTTTGATCATAAGAATGTGTGCAGTCAAACTTCTAATAGAATATTTATAATAAATTCTTGAATAAAGTCTTTTCGACTAAAAGTTGTACGAGCGTTAGGAATAATTTGATTCGATTGAAGTCTATACCCTTTTTGTTTCCATCACATTATACAAGCTGTTATAGGAACAACGTAGTTTACTACCGAATGTATGGGTATGGATTATGTAGGATATCTATTGTAATAATAGGACCAATAGATTATTTTACGAATTTATCTATAGTGGAGTAGAGCCAATCTGAATAGTAAACGATATTACAAACCTACAGTGTTTTATTCATACCAAGAACAAATCTAATCTGAGCGAAGTAATAAATTCTTCATGCTTTCCGAAATTTCAAATCCCGGAACCTCCTATCATCATGAGTCATACGAATTTGATTGTTTAAACTCCTGTAGCGAAAAGTCAATCAGTGTAAACAAAATAGAAAATTAGACAGAATTGCAGGATTATTACTTTCTTCTAAACGGTACAGATTTAAAAGAAACCAACTCGGGAAGGACAACTAATCTAATAAAGAGTTTATGGAATATCAATAGTTGATTGTCGACAGTGACAAATTTATAATTGCATTTGTTCATTCAGAAATTCATTAAGATGGATGGCTCATAATTCGTAGTATACAGTATCATTATACAAGTGAAAACATCAGATGTGTACAGTTTGGGCGAATTTGAAACCTAGTAAATCTGGAACCCGATTAATAAATAACAATTGTAGCTAAAATATATACTTCTCTAAGAATATATAGTGACTCATACTATTGGGTCATTCTTATATAGATCACACGGAAATTCAAAGTGACTCTTACTTAGTCTGAATGGTAAATATCAAACTAGAACTTTAATAATAACCAAAGTAATTTTATATATCGTCGAACATTTCGCCAAACCAAAGTAATATTAATATTGGCGCTATACAAGTAAGATAAATCCCCATGGAATCATATATTCTTATCTATCTAAAGTTCCAAAATCAAAATGACAGTAAAATCTATACCCAGCCACGATAGGTAGCATCCAGAATAGGGTTGGAAAAACATATGGAAGTTCTTTTCCTTTATTTCGGAAAAACCAATTACAAATATTAAATCATTCACCTGACTTTGAAGATTCAGAAGATGAAACCCTAAGGTAGACTTTGTTGTTGCCTGACCCTAACGAAGCCTTAGCTTGGAAACCAAATACCTTTTATGGGATCCGAAGCCTCGAAAAACTGGAAATCTCGGAGAGGAAGGGACCCTGCAAGAAAAACGTAGGGATTAAAGTTAATATCCACATAAAATTTATAATCAAGAAGATCCTTGAGAAAATTTACAACATAGTCCATAACAGAGGAAAGATAAATAAAAGTTGCCATAGATATATTCAAGAGTTTGTACTTAACTCGAGAGTTGGAGTCGCCTTTCCTTTTGCGACATAGTTGAAGCTCTGCCTGGTGGCTCGAAAGGGGAAGTTGGAATGATAGAATCCTGATGGGTACCCTTGGATACAACAGGGCCCCACCATTAGATAGTAATCCAAATATTACTCCCTAAGAAACACCATTCATAAATTAATTCAGAGACTTACACAACCAGGTCTTAAAAGCAGTATGGAACTAGATGCAAATATTACTGTTACAAAGAAGATTACTGTTCGAAGATCTTTTGGCGAAAGAAAACACTAAAAGAGAACTATTTATTTCTGGAAAATTGTGTCCATAGACATAATCAAATTACTGGAAGGAAAAATGTATACTGTCAATTTTAAAAGCTTAGATTTTATTTTCATCACACACAGAGCCAAGAAGCGGAATAACATACATAGAATATGTAACAGATTGAAGGGGTTTTCGAAGGAAAAATTGTGTTCCACAAATGGGATTTCCTAAGTAAGACCTAGGCATGGAAATGGATACGTATGGAGTTTTTACCCTTCCAAATGACAAAAACCCCGAATGAAACTTTTACCACTGACGGATGTAAGAAGAATGGGCCGAGAATTCATCGTTTGTAATACCTCCAACTTATTACAAGCTAATAAACAGACCTGGTGACTAGCAAGTGATTAGTGGAAGTTGGAGAACAATAGCATAAATTTCCACAGGGGAGCGTACCCAATCTAGTCCAAACGAGTAACAAAGGGAAAACTTTACCAAGCTTGAAACATATTAGGTGGGAATCTCCCAAAACATCAAAGACTGTCAAAGGAAAAAACTCCATTAAATCCTTTAACCAGTAGTATTTAATCATTCATACTTTACAAGCATATAACCGGAATCAAATAAAAACTTACCAGGTGAAGAGTGAGGCATATAGACAACTCCCTCCCTCGAAGATCAAGTATTTCCATTGGTGACTGAGTCTAACACCAAAGGTGGCAACAATAAACCTTGGCAATAGGGATTTACCACCATTCTTACAACCCAAGACACGTTGAATGACTAGCCATGCGATTAATTGTCCCGGTTAAATGAGAGGAACAGGGAAGAGTACCATAACCATGTTCTTAGGACAAGGTGGCAAGGAACGGATGGGAACACAAGTCGAACAGGAGGTCGAGGGAAGGCGCTGCAGAGAGATTTTAATGCAACAGTCAGAACTCCATTTAATACACAACTCTGCCCCTGTAATTTCCCATCACAAATTAATGAATGAGGACGATAGTCGGTTGAGACATTATGGGACGGGCTAGAAAGTTACATCCGAAAACTAGTCACTTCAATTTCACCCCAGTTTGAGAAGAACAATGCTTCACTTAACAAAAACCCTAACTACCTAATGCCATTTCTATGCGTATATCACCACGATTACGCATGTGTAAAGATACCCCGAACTAACACCAAATCATTGGACTTTACACCACAGGAAGAAATGAGATAGTTATTAGCCATTCGTAATAAGAATCGGACCTGAAGAGATCACGAGGTAGCCACTAAAGTTCTGTGTAAGTAAACAGACTTGTATAAATCTCGTAATCATGCTAAACAAAGGTTTGGTGATACTCTTTGGAATGTGATTATGGTACGCAACCATAGTATTATTTTATGCAGGTATGTGAACTATTTTCTGATAACATTAAGTCCAATCCCCTTCCGAAGATAAGGGTGAGATAATAAACAACTAGACCTTTATAAAAGCATTGCACAATGGTAAATAATAATACTTAATTTATTTTTTTAAGTTGAGATTTATGGGAAACATTACACGCTCATTGTCTGCCTCTACGCGCTTACAAAATATATAAGAACACAAAATTACAAAAGAACTAATTATTGAAAAAGCATCTCTAATTTTGTCTCATTGGTTTCAACCAATCACTGATTTATAGGATCTAGAATCCTAAACTTGGAAATTTGTTGTCATTGTTTCCAAAAATCTCCACCTTGACAACAATTAACCTGATACCTTTCTCCTTCTTTTGTTCATCACCTTTTATGCAAGCCAAGAGAAGCCAAGCACTAATGTAGCTTCTCTAATAGTATTGGTTTTGTGAACATGTCTGCGTAGTTCTCTTTTGTATGAACTTTCACAAGAGAGACTCCACGTTCATCGATGACGTGTCTTACAAAATGGTACTTGATAGGTATATGTTTTGTTTTATTATGGTAGGCTAGATTCTTAGCCAAGTGAATAACACTTTGACTATCACAAAGTAACTTTACTTTGTCCTTCATCCTTCCAAACTCACTAAACAAACCTTTCAACCAAACTGCCTCTTTGCAAGCATGTGAAGGAGCTACGTATTCTTCTTCTGTAGTGGATAAAGAAACAATGTTTTGTATCTTTGACATCCAACTAATAGCTCCACCTACAAGAGTAAAGAGATACCCTGAAGTTGACCTTCTCTTGTGCAAATCACCTGGAAAATCAGAATCAACATATCCATAGACTGATTCACAACCATTGTTATAGGTGATACAATAATCACTTGTTCCCCTAAGATATAGAATCACCCACTTCAGTGTTTTCGAGTGCTCTTTACCTGGATTTTCCATATACCTGATGACAACCCCAACTGCATGTGAAATATATGGCCTTGTACTAACCATCGCATACACTAAACCTCCTACTACATTAGCATATGGTATTCGAGACATATATTCCTTTTCTTCTTTTGTACTAGGACATAAAATTGGAGAAAGATTAAAATAGGAAGCCAAAGGGACTGACACTGGTTTCACATCATTCATACCAAACCTCAAAAGTATATTCTCAACATACTTTTGTTGTGACAACCAAATATTACCATTCCTCCTGTCTCTCAATATCTCCATGCCCAAAATCTGCCTTGTTGCGCCTAGATCTTTCATATTAAACATCCTAGCCATCTGAGACTTCAAAATGTTGATCTCAGTTATTCTTTTTCTTGCTAAAATCATATCATCAACATATAATACTAAGATAATGAATATTCCATTATTCAATTTCTTAAAGTAGACACAATGATCATACTCACTCCTTGTATAATTCTGGCTCACCATGAAAGAGTCAAATTTCTTGTACCATTGTCTGGGAGACTGCCTCAGACCATACAATGATTTCTGGAGCCTGCAAACAAATTTATTGATGCGATTCTAAACGAACCCTTACGACTGTTCCATGTAAATTTACTCATCGAAATCTCCATGTAATAAAGCAGTCTTAACATCTAGCTACTCCAACTCCAAATCAAGTGACGCAACTAATGCTAACAAAATTCGAATTGAAATAGACTTAACAATTGGTGAAAAAATCTCATGAAAGTCAATACCTTCTTTTTTAGAATACCCTTTCGTTACCAACCTTTCTTTGTCCTTTCCACCTTATCATCAACACTCTTCTTCAGCTTCTAGACCCACTTGCAACCTATAGTTTTTCTGTCTCTTGGAAGTTCTACCAGGTCCCATGTAGCATTCCTCTCTAATGCCTTCATTCCATCCTTCATCACTTCTTTCCATTTATCACTGCTAGAATCCTTCAAAGCTTCCTGATAGCACAAAGGTTCATCATCATTAGTACTTAAATAAACCGATGAAATAAAATCATCATACCTTCTTGGAGGATTTATGACCCGTGTAGACCTCCTTAGGGAAGTTTGTGGCTCATCCACAATCTGTTGACTGTCAACATCAACCATGTCTTCGTTTGCTGCAAGAGACTCTTCACGAACATCTTCTGAAACTTGTTCATGTTCACTTTCATTAGTTTCAAAGTGAATTTGTTAATACTTTGGTGCTTCTCCCTGTTTCATTTGAACATCTACATTTGATTTGATGAGAGATGATTCATCAAATATTACATCTCTTTTAATGGTGATCTTGTGGGAAGTAGGATCCCACAACCTGTACCCCTTAATACCATCACCATATCCAACAAAGATAAGACTTTTTTATTTTGGATCTAATTTAGAACGTTGATGTTTAGGAATTAGAGCATAGGCTTCACAACCAAAAAAATTAAGATTAGAATAATTACAAGGATGACCTTTCGATACCAATTCAGGAATCTTACACTCTCTTGTTGTTGATGTTGATCCATTCACCAGATAAAAAGTTGTAGTTACTATTTTTGCCCACAACGCATACTGCAAGTTGGTGTTACTCAACATACTCCTTGCTCTCTCTAGAAGAGTCTTGTTCATGCGTTCAACAACTCTGTTTTGTTGAGGAGTATAGGAAGTCGTTTTATTCCTATCGATCCCAAATTCTTTGCAATATTTTTCAAATTCCATTGACGTAAATTCACCAACATTATCAGTTCTTAAACATTTAATGGATCTACCAGTTCTCTTTTCCACTAAAGCTCTAAACTTCTTGAAAACATTAAATACATCAACCTTTCTTTTCAACATATAGATCCAGACCTTCCTAGAAAAATCATCTATAAAAGTTACAAAATATGATGATCCTCCATACGAAATAGTAGGGGATGGCCCCCAAAGATCAGAATGTATATAGTCAAGGATTCCTTCACTGGTGTGTCTTTCGGTTTTAAATTTCTACCTATTATGTTTTCCATAAACACAATGCTTGCAGAAATCTAACTTTAAATACTTTAGACTAGGAAGCAATTTGTGATCAGATAATACGTTCAATCCTTGTTCTCTCATATGGCCCAACTGTTGATGCCACAATTGAACATAATCACTATCATTCTCAGATATCATTGTCGCATGATCTGAATCAGTTCTTCCTTCTAACAGAAACATGTTACCAACCTGCTTTGCTTTCATAACCAGTGGAATTCCTTTGTAGATCTTCATAACTCCACCTTGAACAATACTCTTGTAACCTCCTGTGTCTAAGAATCCCAAAGATATAAGGTTCTTCCTAAGCTCAGGTACATGTCTTACATCAGTTAATATTTTAACACTTCCATCAAACATCTTAATTCGAATGCTACCAATTCCCACAACTTTACATGAGATATCATTGCCCATGTAAACAATTCCATCATATATAGACTGATAATTAATAAACTAGTGCCTATGAAGACACATGTTGTTTGAAGCACCAGAATCTAATAACCACTGTTGATCATGACATGAACCAATACTAATTGATAAAACTTCATCAGTCATACCTGAACCTGTTTCGGTTGCATTTGCTTCCTTTGTCTCTTTTGGAGGGTCTTCTTTCGAGGCTTGTTGTCACTTCCAACAGTCCTTCTTCAGGTGTCCAGATTTTCCACAAAACCATCACATAAGATTTCTCTTTCTTCCCTTTGACTTTGACCGAGAGAAATCTCTCTGACCGTGTTCTCTTTATTTAGTTATTCCTCTCATCACCATTGCCTCGGATGTAGATATTTCTTGATTGGATTTTTTCCTTGTTTCCTCAGACAAAAGTGCTCCTGTAACATACCACTCTGGCACACTGAGAAAACTTATTCTTTGAGGACACTTGCTCGCAAGTGATCTGGACTTTTATGATGTTAAAACATTTATCCTTGATTATGATGTGTTATGATAGATGACA
>SNQJ01S0019547.1:10212-21502 GCA_010110895.2 Picea sitchensis
AACTTGTGGAAGTATAAAAAGATTTTAAATTAATAATAAAGGGAAAAGAGTAAATAGCGCAACTGCCATTTTGGCTCTAATAAAAAGGGGAAAGAAGGGGATAATGAAAATTAGGAAACTAAGGAGTGGAGGAAACAAAATAAAGGAAAGTTGGGAACTTATGGTAAAAAGCAAGGTCAACATATTAAGGAATCTGCAATTAAGAACCTTCTAATTTGAGCTAATTTAGTAACTTCATTTTTAGGGAAATTATTTAAAACATGTAAGGGGATCTAGGAACACCTAGGAGGAAATTTAGGAGCAACTCTAGGTGGGTGAGGGAAATGAGTAAATTAATAATTTAAAGAAAATAATTATTGGAGGAAAGAGGGGGATGCATGACACTTGTGCGAAGGAGAATATTTAGAATGTTTTTATTTAAACTTAATTTAAAAGTGATTTAGGGAAAGTGTGAGGTTTGGACAACTCTATAAAAGAAAGGGAATATGAGGAAGAAAGGGGATCGACTGTTAGCGTAACATTATGCTGCCAGAATTGTGACTTGACTGATTACTTGTGGAGAGTTGGGATTTTCCAGCTTGTATTGGAGTGGTAGCTCGGCCCTGCGAGGCGAGCTGGGAAGCTAGACATACCATCTGGATAGTGTGTGGCCCCTTTGTGGCTTGGGGGGCTAAGGAGGAAGCAGAGTACCAATAGCATTGGCTGGGCGGTACCGGTGAGGTCTCGGCGGTCAACAAGCGGGATAACGTCTTCGGTTATTCGTTGTCGGTCACAGGTACGCAAGTGCATTTGTTTGTTTAAGAATAAAAGGAAAATTGATTAAAGTTGTATATGAATCCTTATGATGATGATTGATGTGTTGAATTTTGGATCATCTTGTTTCCTTGTTGTTGTTTTCTGCGCCTAGACTGTTATAACCCCGTAATCCTTTTGACGACTTATCCTTGGCTCTGACATTCTCTTACTATTGGCTGCAATTTCTTATTGGTGATCTTTAGGCATTTATATCTCACCGGGGGCATTTTTAAATATGGTTGTGGGAGTTTTGTTTCAATCTGATCATTTTCATATTTTCATGGGCATTTGTTTGACTCTGGGCATTTTTATATTGTCATGGGCATTTTGTTTTAATCTGAGCATTTTCATATTGTCGTGGGCATTTTTTTTGAATTTGGGCATTTTCTTATTGCTCGGGGCATTTTCATATTGTCGTGGGCATTTTCGTATTGCCGTGGGCATTTAAATATTACAGAGGGTGTTTTTGTATCACTGTGGGCATGTCCATATCATTGTGGGCGTTTTTATATTACCCTGGGCGTTTTTATATGACTGTGGGCGTTTATAAATTTTTGTGTGCGTTTTTATATTGATGTGGCCGTTTTTATATGATTGTGGGCGTTTATAAATTTTTGTGGGCATTTTTATATTGATGTGGCCATTTTTAGATGACTGTGGGCATTTATAAATTTCTTAGGGCATTTTTATATTGCTATGGGCATTTTCTATTAGTGTGGGCATTTTGTATATCACTGTGGGCATTTTCGTTTTTGTAAAATTAGATCTGAGAATTTGTTCTGGCAATAGTTGTATGGGCAATTTAGTTTTGTAATTTTAGATATGAGAGATCGTCGTGGCAATAGTTGTATGGGCATTTCGTTTTTGTAAATTTAGATCTGAGAATTCGTTCTCGCAATAACAGTTGTTGGGCATGATAGCTCTTGATGTTTTTAATCAGCTGTTAATCTCAGGACAACGCACTATTCTTGTGACAGTGTATTCATAAATTATTTGTTTTCAGTTAGAAACAAATTTTATGTATTAGACTATTAATCTAAAGACACCTCATCCCTCGAAATTTTTTAATGAGTTGTATTCTAACCAGGAAGTAGGAAAGTATTGCGTATGTTTTAGTACCGATTGAGATTGGATTATTTCGACTCAGTTGAATGCTTTTAATTTTGGCATGAATAGGCAATCGAATTTTACTATTAGCAACCTCTTTATGTTAGTAATGTTTTCTTAAATAGCTATTTACCTTATTTCAGTAAAAGCAATCTACTTTTTAGTAATTGTTTCATAGCAACATCCACCTTATTTAAATGAAAGTAATTTATTTTCCAGTTAATGTTCATGGTAGCAACTATTTTATTTCGTTAGTATTTGAAAATGGCAATCTACTTTAATTTAACAACGACAACTTACCTTTAAGTTAACTTTCCTAACAAGCAAATGAAGATCATCGCATTAATTATTGGTTCTAAATTTCTGACTATTAGATGTATATTAGTGTTGATTTAGATGGCTCCTTATGGCATTATGGATGCAATACCGATGGTTTTAGTTATCGCTACTTGAGCAGTGGTTAGTATGTAGTGAATGATTGACATAGATTTAGTTTTTACGCATTGAGGATTTATGTAGTAGATGGTGGATCTAGATATTTAGTTTTTGTATAGTTATTTCTAATGATGGCTTAAACTTACTTATTCTCATGCCCATGATTATTTAAGAATTGAATGACATGTTGCCTGATGAATGAGACTTGCGCGCAATGGAAGAATCATGTAATGCAATGCTTCATGTTAAATGCTTCGGTAATGATTTATTTTTATTATTAATTCATTGGCAAGGTTATGGTAATATAAATGAATGTTGATTTATTTTATGGTAAAGTTATTGTAACTTCATTGCATTGGTAGCATACAAGGAGTAATGCGATTGGTGATTGATGTTTTAGTTGCAAGGTTTTTATAACATAAGATGTGAGGTTGTTAAGATAATGTTATTGTAATTTTATGGTATATGTAACATATAGGATGTATTGAGATTGCTAATTAATTCCAGGGTTAGTACTATAATTGGAATTGTCCAAACTCACAGTTGTATGATATCAGACTCTTCGATTTGATAAAGCTAGTCGCTCTGTATATAAGTCTGTGTGTGTGATTATTTTTGTGTAAAGAATCCAGTGTCGTATCAAGAGTCNGTAGCATACAAGGAGTAATGCGATTGGTGATTGATGTTTTAGTTGCAAGGTTTTTATAACATAAGATGTGAGGTTGTTAAGATAATGTTATTGTAATTTTATGGTATATGTAACATATAGGATGTATTGAGATTGCTAATTAATTCCAGGGTTAGTACTATAATTGGAATTGTCCAAACTCACAGTTGTATGATATCAGACTCTTCGATTTGATAAAGCTAGTCGCTCTGTATATAAGTCTGTGTGTGTGATTATTTTTGTGTAAAGAATCCAGTGTCGTATCAAGAGTCTCGGGCCCTTTAAAGGCAGGGTTTCCACTCTTGCGACACATCTCTAAGGTTGTGTCAATAGTCTTGGGCTCTTTAAGGGCAGAGTTCCCACCACTGCGACCTCCTGACAGAGATTACTAGTTTCTGCCTCAGTAGTTGGATAGGGTCCTATCTGACATTCTCTCTCTCCGGAGCAAAGAACTAAGATTAAACGCCCTTCTTTCCTGTGCAAAAATAGTAAAATCTACTACTATGGATTCTTCCATCTTTGTTCGTACTGTACATAACACAGTATGTCGTTTAATGCTTGCAACTACTTGTTGTGCGCCTTATGTCTATGGTCGTTTAATGCTTGCAATTACTTCTTGTGTGCCTTATTTCTTCTTGTTGTGATCATCATGGTTGCGTCTTGTTAGTCATCGGGTGGCGACGTAGAGTCAAGTGTGTCAGTTCCTTTTTACATGCACGCACACACCTTAAACCAAAAAAAATAAAAATGCACCTGTTAAAGTGTTGTTGTCCTAACGAGGAGGATGTCACAGCTCCAACAATATCATCAAACTCAATACTTTATGTTGAAATGAAATTAATAGAGGTAACAAAGTGATCCCATGACACGAGCAAAGAACATAATAGTGTAATCATCTTATCTTCAGATTCAAATTTCACTCCCATTCTAGTCAACTCGACTAAAAGAGTATTAAAAGTATTTAAATGATCTTCTATTTTCCTACCTTCCTTCATGTGCAAAATGTACAATTTCCTTTTCAGGAAGATCATGTTTTTCAAGGATTTCATCATATACAAGCTTTCTAGCTTCATCCATAAACCGACTGTTGTCTTCTTCGACACAATATTGAATAGGACATCATCGACCAAACACAGACGTATGACACTCAATTCTCTCACGTCCATCTCATCCCAGTCATCATCTCTTATGTTCGCGGGTTTCTTCTTTTCTCAAAAACACCTTCACCATGCCTTGTTACACGAGCACATCATGCATCTTAACTTCCAGATCTCGAAATTGTTCTTTCCATTGAACTTCTCAATTTCGAACTTCGCACTCTACATATTTGCCTTTAGAGAAAACATTCCTAAAAACACCATTGCTTATAATAACCAAGGCCCTTTCAAAAAATATGTGGAAGAATGATGATATAAACTTTACAAGGTTAAAACAATTTAATAAAAACCTTTTTTACTAACCTCGCCTTTTTAATTTACTTTATACCTTAAATTTTTTCAGTCCAAAAAAAAAAACCTGTAAAAAAAATCGACCCACGTGACTTGACATTTTTTTTTAATTAAAAAGCACTCCTCCACCTTTACATATTATATTTAATTCAAAAATATAATAAAGCCTTTCCACTTTCATATAAAACCATACCTTTAATTTTTCAAAAGGAATAATCATACGAGTGTTTTATGAAGGAGGTTGGTGCTCCTTTGGAGTATATAGAATTTTTCATAAGTCCACTACCTAGATCGACGCTCCCTTTGGTAGGTAAGGTGAGTGTTGATTTACGATTTGTGCTCCCTCTAGGATCCCAATGCTATTTATTATCGGCGCTCCCCCTTAGATCTGTTGCCTAGCATCAACACTCCCTTCACAATGGTAGCCAAGCGCTGATGTAAAAGTCGATGCTCCCTTGCAAAAGACGACACTGCTCGACACCCTATCATCGTTTCTCGTTTTTAGCGGCTTCTAACTCGGCTCTGATACCAATTGTTGTATTCGTTCATGAAGAAACACAAATATCACTTGATAGTCAATAAACACGCATATAAGAAACATAAATATTTCACGTGGTTCACCCAAATGTTGGGCTACGTCCACCAAGAAGAGGTACCAGTTGTATTATTATTCAGATCACGGAGTTACAACAGCTCACTCATGCTCATTGTCTTCCTCTACAGACTTGCAAAATATATAAGAATACATAGTTACAAAGAATTGATTATTGAAAACACATCTCTAACTTTGTCTCATTGGTTTCAACCAATCACTCATTTATAGGATCTAGAATCCTAAACTTGGAAATCCATTGTCACTGTTTCCAACAACAAGGTATGCCATAAAAGTGTGCAAGTTGTAGAGAAGGATAAGTAAAGATAAAAATGGAAAATGAAAAGTAGACATTTTAATTGGAGATTTAGTAAAATAATTCTAACTTGACAAAATTATATTTAAAAATGTTAATTTATTTTTACATTAAAATAATAACAATTTCATTAATGTAAAATAACAATTTTAATAAATATTATCATTAAAATAAAATAATAAAATTATTTAAAAAATAAAAATGAGAAATAAAATTGTATATATATTTCTAAAATATTAAGATAGACAAAATTAAATTTAAAATTCATATATATTTATATTATATAATAAGTTTTACTTAAATTAATTTAACATTAAATAAAAAATAAAAAAGTTTTAAATTAAAATTCATATAAATTTATATATTAACCTTCACTTAAACTTATAATTTACCCCAACTCAAGCCATTCATTAAAGTTGAACAAAACTTTGAAGACTTTTTGATGTGGGAAGTTTTAGATAAAGCTTATACAAATTAGCATAGTGCACTTCAAACCATTAATTAAAGTTCATTAAAGTTAACAAAACTTTGAAGACTTTTTGGTGTGGGAAGTTTTAGATAAAGCTTATACAAATTAGCATAGTGCACTTCAAACTTGAGTGTAAACCACTATTAGTTAAAAAGTTTTTGTTGAATTTTTTTTTATATTAAAATTTATATAAATCTGTGCACTAAATTATAACCTAATGTAAATTTCAATTAGTTTATCATGTTAAATTAAGCAATGGTAAAGTTTTAAATTTTGTTTGCAAATATTTTTGTTTACATGGAATGCCTTATCACTAAATAATGATTTTAAGCATAACTTATCATGCTAAAAAAATCCATAGTAAAATTTAAAAACCTAAATAAGTGAAAAACCTAAATAAGTGATGGTAAAATTTAAAAACCAAAACTTAATTAACATCTAATTCTAATGCATTGATCGGAGAGGATTTAACAAAACTTCAATATGGATTTGACAAACCTAAATAAGTGATGGTAAAATTTAAAAACCAAAACTTAATTAACATCTAATTCTACTGCATTGATTGGAGAGGATTTAACAAAACTTCAATATGGATTTGATAGGTTGTAGCATGTACTCTGTAAATCCTTATTTCACAGATTGATATGAAATCTACACATCATTATTGATGTAGCAAATATTTTGTGTGCAAACCTGTATTTGACACATTGATATGAAATCTACACATCATTATTGACCTAGATAAAATTTTTGAACGTGTGAAATTGACATATAACTACTTTGAGTACCCGTCCAAAATACTAATAGGTACATACAAGCTATATTATAAAATCCTGGTAGGTACATACAAGCCTAGAGTGTATATAATATAGGTTGTATGCGTGGCTTCACGAGAGGTAAACCGTAAGTTAAAAGAATAAATGAGAGTACACATGGATACGTAGGGGTGGTGTCTCATCACCAGAGATTTGTTGAAGGATTAAATGAAATTGTAATGTAACTTGACTAGAGTCGAGTGCACCAGAGGTTTTCTTAAGGACTAAATGAAATTGTATTGTAACTTACTTGTATTGTGTTGTGGAAATTACTTTTATTCTAACAGAGTTAATAGTAATGGATGGATCAAGGGAGAGTAGTTCCTATAACAATAAGTTTAATTGAGTAGTCCATCATGCGATAGATAATCCACTGAAAATTGTTTGAATTTTCAATGAGATTCATATTTATAATGAGTTTCTAGAGGTCAACATTAGTGGATCAGGTTTAGCGCTCCATTAGGCTTTATGCAGGCAAGCATAAGTTATGAAATATTTGTAGCCAGAGATGTAATTTTGTCCAAAAGAACACACATACCAGGAATTGTAATGTCATAAATAGATCATTCCATTGAACACATACTCAAAGAATTAATCACATAATTGCAAAAAGGTAGAGAAGGGAGGATATGAATGAAAAGTTTTCAGTTTTGAGAACCATTCTGTCAAAAATAACAAAGTATGACAAAGTTATTTTAAGTACATGTTGGTATTTAGAGCTCCAAACACTAATTAAATGCAATAAATGTGACAATATGGACAAAAACATCACATTGATTAACACAAGAAATTTATGTGGTAAAACTTTGAGTGTGTGTCAAGAAATCATTCATGGGGCAAGGTATCAGTATATCTTATTATGAGATTATAATTAGGCTTACAACATTACAATGCCTCTCGAGGCTTCATGGATATACACAACATAGGTTAGATCATTTACATCAGTTCGAGAGATTTCTTTGGTTACATAGCTTCGGGATCTGTCTCCGTTATACGAACACCCAAATATTTACCACAAGTAAATTTGTATTATTACCATAACTAATTGTTGTCATAATTCCAAAAGTACATTGGTTATATTTTATTCTATCTCTAATCTTCGATTCTAGAAGAGTCTGTTGCAGAAAGGCACTGAAGGCAAGATATGAATGAAAAAATTTCAGTTCTCAGAAACATCATTCCAAAAATAACAAATGTGTGATAAAGTTATTTTAAGTACATTTCTTATATTGTCTTTTATATTTATTCTATTATCTTAATGTAGAAGAGTTTGTTGTTTCAAATTATGGAAAAGACAGTCTTAATGGAAAAACACAATAAATTGTGTTAGAGAAATGGAAAAGAAGGTTAAACAACGTGATGATTTCAAATCTTGAAGTTCAAGAAAGGGATCCAAGAAGAACTACTTGAATGGTAACCATGAGAAATTGGAGATAAAATTGGTAAATGATCATGACCACATACTATGTTTTAATGTAAAATTTGTTATTCTTTATTCATCTTTATTATTTCGTGCATGTGGTCGATTCAATAAACTTAATGGATGTAACACTATCACATAGGGAAGAAAACATTGTCACAGATGAAAGAAAGAAAGTAGTAAATAACACTTAATGAATTTACATAAAACGTAAAAGCAAAGTTACTAAAACTTTATAACCGTTATAAAAAAAGATTCTGACACACAATAATTATTTGAAATTATAAGCCTAAAAGAAACCCTATCTTCTCACACAATTCGGAAAACAAAAAGTAACTCACAATAAAAGAATTGTTATTTCAAAACACCTCATTTCTTCTTCCCCTTCATCTTTGTGAATGTAAGGTTAAGAGCTCGATATGTACGATGGGAATGATTGGATTATTTACTACTCACATAATCATTCTTCTCACACACTCGTTTCCTCCTTAACAAGGCCTCACACATGTAGGAAACACCCCCAAATCTACTTAGAAGAAATACCATGAGCGAGATTCATGGAACTAACTATTTTTAATTACGTCAAGAGACGTATACCTATTAGAAATGGGCACATTTAGTAATGTTTTAGTACTTAATTTCTTTTCTATGGATAAGATTAAATGTGGATGGAATATTTTTGGTCGTCACAATAAATAAAGAGCATTTCCTTTTTTTTATAAAGGCTTAAGTTTATGTGTTTAATTTTTCCCATTTACTTAATCATATTAAAAAATTATTTTGCTCACTAGATGCTTGCCACACTTATATGATTAATAAAAATTACATTTTATTGCAATTAAATTAGTTATGTAATATGTAGGGTGTCAAGCATTTCATTTTGGATTTTAAGATTGTGAAGCATGCCACGTATTTCATTTAATTATATAAGGTGACACTACATTGGGAGTTGTTTCATATTTCAATGGGAATGGGTGTAATAATTGGTTTAAATGGGAATGGTAGGGGATGTAGCAATGGGTGTAAATGGGAATGAGAGTGGTAGTGATGCTCGACTCTTTCCAGGCAATGTGGAGAGGCTCATCAACTCGTTGATGGATGGGAACCCCAATCCTTCCACCACAATCATACCTTCGGATGTCATAGGCAATCCCCACTGTGGGAAATTCCACCGTCTTCTGTAACTGCGACCTACAACCGCACCCGATATCCAATTGAGGAAGCCAACTCACACGGGTAGACCTTATTGGATAATGGAGGGAAGTACCACTTTTCTTTCGTGGGGTAACAAAGTAATTTATTTCGAACCATTTTGTTTTTGTTTTGTTTATTTACTTTCTACCTTAGTGATGTTGATGTTTTATTTTTTTCTAATGGTTTTTGGTTGAATACATAGATGGACATGTAGGTACGACTCACATATGTGGGGCGGTACCTTTATAAAGTTGGGTGGCAAGTGCAATAATAAACAAGGTTCATCTCAATCGTTTTTAATAAATTTACTTGGTGAAATTTTTTTAAATGGATATTTTGAATCCTTTTATGGTTTTGTGTTAGATATATCATGATTTAATTTGATGGTTTATGTTTTTTTAAGTGAACTTTGTCTGTGATCTATCAATTGTACATTTATAGGGAAGTTTAAAGACCTTAAACTATCATTGAGAAATTAAAGATCTTACCGTAGGATCTTAATTTCTATAGTGAAGTTTAAATATCTAAGCATCCATGCACTATATAATAAGGTATTTCTAATATTTTTGTTTCTTGAATTGATTTCATGGGAGAAAAAGATTTAAACACAGGTTTCCATGATTGAATTCTACTTTGGATATCATTACACTCGACAGGATGGTACATGGATGAATAAACAATGATTGATGTAGATCTTTGAGAAAAGTTTGTATGTGATCTATTAGTGGCACATCTATATATGGACAGGAAGGTATAGATCCCACATGCAGGTACAAAGCACATATATGGGACAATGTCTTTAGAAATCCCCAAGCGCAATTGTAAACAAGGTTTGTCTCAATTTTCTTTATTACATTTATAGGGTTAAATAGTTTGAAATGGATCTATTGTGCTTTACTTTGATGTTCTCTGTTTTTTTAAGTTCACATTTTTTCATTGCTCTATGAGTGGTACATCGATAGTGGGAAAATGAAGGAAAACGAGGCCTCCATTGCATCGAGCTCTTGGTCGGAAATCCATCTCACAACAGGGACTTGGCAATGCATGAGATAGTTTATGATGCTTCTAGCATAGGCTGCTAAGGAAGAGCATTCTTTGCTTGGTGGATGGTCCAGTAGCAATGCTAGAGTACTTGCATTTCTGAACTCACCCTAAACAAATTGCATAATGTTTCAAGTGATTTGTGACAATGGGAAAGAATTTCTATATTCCACATAAACTTAGAATGGAGTGAATCTTACAGATACATTTGGATGCTTTTCACTTGATTATTGACATTTAGCTTCCAACTTATGATATATACACATTCTCTATGTATGTAAGCCATGTTTATGAAAATATAAAAAAAGGTGGAAAATGAGGCATATATAAAATTGTAATCTCAAACTCTAATGACCTTAACCCTAGTATGAAACCCTAACCTTAATCTTGCTTGTTTATTGTGGTTGTGCTAGTTTACTCTTAAGAAAATATTTTTGTTTAGGAGAGAGTCCTACTAAGATACTTCTCAATTGGAGATACTATTAAATATGTGGATTTAGACTAGCGTTTAGTGGGTGGCTACTATGGAGGCATTATATATTAAGAGGAATATATATTAAGAGGACGGGTGTAGTTAATTTTAAACTTCTAACTATGTGAAAGTTGCTATAATACAATAATATTTTAATAATTTTAGTCAATCAAATTTTTAAACATGAGTTTTTTTAGTATATTAAAAATTATATTAATCTACTTATCTTCCACATTAAATTTAACAAATTAAAAAATTAGTTTTTTATTATATTAAAAAATATATTTTTCTATTTTTATTTTCAACATTAAATTTGGCACATAAATTTTAAATCAAAAGCAAATTAATATAAAATCAAGAACAAAGTCATTACTTTATAAAAATAAATAAAAATAAACAAGTGAAGTCAATAACAAAGTTTTACTCTATAAAACAAAAAAATAAAAATATAAAAATATAGAAGTGAAGTCAATAACAAACTCATTACTTTATTAAAAAGATAAAAAAAAATAAAAAAGT